>JANHFX010022065.1:70965-85623 GCA_027560015.1 Chloroceryle amazona | reverse complement strand
GGGGCAGAAAAGGCCATGACTCTGTGTGACCCCTGCCCAGAAGTAACGAAAACATCCCAATGTTATCAGCACTGTTCTCAGCACAAAGACAAGCTACTGTGAAGAAAATTAACTCTACCCCAGCCAAAGCTATCACACCAGGCAGCAATATGCTTAATACTAGGCTGAAAGAATTTGTTCCTTTTTGCTATTTTATTGCAGATACATAGTTTGACTTCTGCTTTATATGTGTACAAAGGCAGAATGCCTTATTGATGGTGCTTCATAATCACAATGTTTCTATATCGGTCTGGTATTGAGTCATTTTATACTTTATCCAGGGTTTTTCTTAATGTTGCCATAATATGATTTTGCCAAGATGTAAACAACCTGCTTAGAATTTCCTGTGATTTCTCCCTTACCCCTATCAAGAAGCCATTGAAGGGATCAAGAGAGAAAGCACACTGTTATTACTGGTAGTATTTTGTAGTCTAGGAGTATATGAAAAACATGAGTTACAATCTGCATGTTTAATGTGTTTAAAAGTTTGGGTAAGATGAGATTGATCAGTAATCACTTGTTGTATTTTAGAGCTCCTGGAAAGGTTCTTACGGGAATAGTTATCTAGGATACCAACATAAACTTGTATTTTGGCCTGGATAAAAGAGAGTCCTGGCACTTAGTGAACTATAGTGTTTTTCACTAAGGAGCAACAGAGCACAATTTATCTCCAGTGGAGTAATGTTTACTAAAAGAGTGCAGTATATGCACATCCTTTTCTTCTCAGCAAGTGTTGTCAGCTTGGCTAATAAATTGTATCATGATGGTTTAGAGCCCTGCTTTGAGAGGACTTACTAGGTGGTGAAAGAGTGAAGGCACTGGAATTGCAAGCTTTACAAGAGTCAACAGTTTTCCAATCTCTATCTTCAGCCTCTGAGACTTTATTAAAATTTTCCAGGCTGCTGCTGTACACCAACATAAAATAAGCAGGAATATATTCTCCAGAGGGTAAAAAGAAGCTCCGTTATCTGTAATATAGTGGGTCTTGGGCTTGTGTGGGAAGGTTTTGGTAGCATGGATCTACAGGGGTGACTTCTGTGAGAAGTTGCTAGAAGCTTACCCTATGTCTGATAGAGCCAATGCCAGGCAGCTCCAAGATGGACCTGCTATTGGCCAAGGCCGAGCCCATCAGTGCCTCTGTAAGTGCCTCTGCTACTGTATTTGAGAAGGGGGAAAAACTGCTGTGCAGTAGAAGCTGGAAGAGAGGACTGAGAGAAACAGATCTGCAGACACCTTAGTCAGTGAAGAAGGAGAGGGAGGAGGTGCTCTAGGTGCCAGAGCAGAGATTTCCCTGAAGCCTGTGGTGAAGACCGTGGTCAAGCAGGCTGAACTCCTGCAGCCCATGGAGGCCATGCTGGAGCAGATACCCACCTGCAACTTATGGAGGACCCCATGTCATAGCAGGTGGATATGCCCGGAGGAGGCTGTGATCCTGGGGGAGGCCTACACTGGAGCAGGCTGCTCCACAACCTGTGCACCCATGGAGTGAGGAGCCCACACAGGACCCGGTTTGCTGGTAGGACTTGAGACCCTGTGAAGCACCCATGCTTGGAGCAGTCCGTTCCTGAAGTACTACACCCATGAAAAGGACTGCACTGGAGGAGTTCATAAAGAACTGTAGCCCATGGGAAGGAACCACGTTGGAGAAGCTGATAGATGATCATCTTCCATTGGGAGGGACCCTACAGTGGAACAGGGCAATAGTGTGAGGATGAAGGAATGGCAAAAACAGCATTTGAGGGACTGATGGCAGCCCCTGTTCCCCATTTCCCTGTGCTGCTAGGGGGGAGGATGTAGACAAATTGGGAGTGAAGTTAAGTCTGGGAAGAAGGGAGGGGAGGGGGTAAGGTGTTTTAAGATGAGGTTTTATTTCTTATCACCCTAATCTGAATTAGACTGGTAATACATTAAATTAATTTTTCCAAGTCGAGTCTCTTTTGCCCATAACAGCAATTGCTGATTGATCTCTCCCCGTCCTTATCTTTACTCATGAGCCTTTTGTTGTATTTTTCTTCCCCTGTCCAACTGAGGAGAGGAATGAAAGAGTGGCTTTGGTGGACACCTGGCATCCAGCCGGGGTCATCTCACCACATAAGGTACAATATATGAGCTTGATATTTAATCTGGCAAGCTCTATTATCAGCTCTTCTATCCCTTGTGTTGAATTATAATTGTCTTGAATATCATAAAATGAATAGAAAAATGTGTATTCCATCCATTACATCACATTTTCTCATTATTAGATCTTTGCAGTACAAAAAGAGATTAAGCAAATGAAGTTCCCAAGCCACATTTACAGCTTTTAGTTACCTTAGAAGGTATTTGCCTATACACTAAGTAATTAGTGCTAAGAAATTTTTGAAGTATTTTCCATTATAAATATCATCAGGTACTGGAAGAGAATAAGAAACCACTGATTTTTTCAAATAGAATATTATATTAGAGAAGTGCAAATTTTAATACCCATAAATTTAACATATTTCTGGGGATTTGCTTGTTCACTTAATATTCACAGAAGAAATCTAATTTAACATTTATCAGATTCAAGGTCATTATTTTAATTAGAAATTCAGGTATGTGACAAAGTCACATTTATCAGGGAAACAATCTTAAATCATTACATGTTGTTGGGGAGATCAATATAAATAGAAACTTTACAGCAAAGTTTGGTTGTGGAGTAAGGTTCATGAAAGTAGAGCTGACATATTTAAATGATCAGTAGATTTGTTATTCTGTTGTAGGGATAGATCTGAGCTCATTGGTTTTCAGCAGCATATTAGTTTTCAAAAGAACTAAGTTTTTTCTCTTTTGTTAATATTGAAGTTTAGTGATGTTTAATGGCTCATATTAAAGATATATAAACATCCAGTAAGAACTGCACGCAGAAGTATAAACAATATGCAAGATGTACATTAAGAATGAGAGAATGCAACTCTCTCATTCTCTTTACTGTATTATCTCTACTTAGTCTTTGGCTTATATGTCAACAGTGGTGGAAAATGTTGAGCACGTGGCAAAAGTGTAGTGTCACACTCCTCTATACTTAAAAAGGCTGAGAATTCTATTAAAACCTAAATTTCAGCCAGGGTTGCACATGATTTTCATTCAGACCGGCCTTAACACTTTTAAACTTAAAATAAATAAATAAATATTACTGCTTTTTCAAAGGCAAAAAAGTTCCTTTGGAGAAATGTAGGTTTTATTTTATATATTAATTCAGTCTTATATGCGCACACACAAATGCACGCACAAGGAAGTGTATTTAAAAGAATTAGTCTTCACAAAAATGCAATGGTCACTTGATACATACACTATGTGAAAGTCAGTTTGTGTCTTCGATATTCATTGCCATGTAAATCGGTTTAGGTGATTTTCAAAGTGTTATCGTAAAATACAAGCTTTTGATGTGTAAATAATCTTTTTACTGGATACTGATTAGGCTTTCAACTTTTGTATTCTAAACAGAGACTCTTAATATATATGCTAATTATATGTATGGGTAAATTGTGTATACCATGATATTTGATTATATTCCTCAGGTTTTAAAATAGGCAATTAAAAGACACTAAATCAGTAAGTAGTTAAAAATATAATGCTGAATTTTAAAACATGACATCTTTAATCTGTTAGTGTCTTAATGTAACCTCCTACAGTATTTATTAAACACATAGTGCCATCCTCACACCCAAAAATCTGTAATTTCTCCTTGCCTTTTCACCAGTCGTACCTGAAACCAATTGTCCACTGTGGAAAGATCTTGGAAGCGTGCTTAAGGACAGGCATTCTGGGACTGCACTGAACACTGTCTGCCCAGCTTGTGTAGGATCTCTTGTATAAAATCCCAGTAGGCAGCTACAACCATTACTGGGTGCCCAAATACGGTCATTAGTCAGTGGCCGGGTGCATGCACTGTGCAATCGGTACAACTGGATTTCTTCGCTTTGAGCTATAATTTATTCTGGCTAAACACAAATCAATTAGATTTGTTGGGTGCAATAGTAGTTGGTAGCATTGGAATAAATTTAAAATAGCACCGTGCTTGTCTGCTGTGGATAAGTAAGTTGAGTATTGATTGAGGAGCAGGATTCTAATCATTGTAACGCTTTTACACCTGAAAGCTGGTCATGGGTAATCCTCTAGCCAACAAAAGGTCAGTAAAGTTGACCTTGTTTCAGTGCCTAATCTCAGAGAAAATTTAATTTTGGAGGTGGTGTTGGTACAATATGTAGATGTTCTGAAGTTGGATGGAAAGGATGGAAGCTGTTCTTAGGTAAATAGCAAGGAAGTAAGGAGGAATTTCGTTAGTGATTTGTGGCATTGGCTGATCTGAATGTGCAAACTTTGGTGTTAAGAAGTCCGTAGAACTTACAGCAGTGCTAGAACATGGTATTGAATGAGAGAAGACAGGAGAGACTGAGTCAGGTACTCTTCTTTTAGATAATTTTGTTATTTTATTTTTGTGTGCCAAGTTGATTTTGCAGATTTTACTGGGGGCTTTAGGGAATGGTGCCCCTGCATTACCATAATTCTTGATGCTCATCTTTTGTGCCAGAGGTAAAGCAACTATGTGAAACTGTAGGCTTTTTGCAGAGATACAAAGTGTATATGTATTTCTAATAACAATTCTATTAGAACACATTAAGCAATGAAAACTAGTGGTGTCATATTGTGGTTTAAGGGTGAACAGACTGTGTAGGGGGAACAGGTGGTCACCCTTGGTGCCCTGAGGAGCCTGAGGGCAGCTGTTATTCCATTCCCTTTACTACCACACTCCATAGGAGGAGGAGACAGGAATTTTAGGGGATCCTCATCCTTTCCAGGCTCTGGGAGCTGAGAGGGCACCTCAGCAGGACTGGGCCTGACCCCCTGTGCACTGTGTGATCCATTGCCACCTGAGAGCAGGTTTTGTGTCTGTATCCTTCTGCCCTTAATATTCCTTTTTCTGTTTTTCTCCTGTTATTCATTAAATTTGTTAAATTCTTAACTTCCAGTCTTGGGTGAGGTATTTTTCTTGTTTTTTCCTTATTCCCCTTTGTATGATCCCTGGGAGGGAGTGGCGAAGGGGGCTAACAGAGAAATCCTGCTTTGTGTTCCATGTGGGATTGCCCTGAGCCTTAAACAGAGATACATATACAACTTCTGATTTATAACTGTTATCAAGTTTTACACTCAATATCACTATTCTAGAATAACATATTTATCAAGAAATATATTTCAGTACATTTTATGCAGGGGAGTTAAATCACTTTGAAGCCATTAAAGATGTTTCTGATGTGCAGCAAATATATTGCACTAATACAGCCTTCTATACAACCCTACCAAATTCACATCCTTACCTTTCCAAGCCAGTTAATGTTTTTCCCTTTGCAGTACACAGATGTTGTATGATGAAAAACTTTGGAGACGTGCGCAGACGTGGGAGAAATAACCTCTAGGTAACTGAGCACCCCGCATAACCCATTGGTTTAAAAGTAGTTAACAAATTTTAAAAGCACAATTATGTTGCGTTCCATGCAATGTAAGTAGTAAAAATGTAAAAATGCATGTAACAACTCATGTTAAATGAATAGAAATAAATATAATCAAGGAAAAAAATAGAGTTCGAATAGGCTCTGACTATGATAGGGAATACAAACATGTCTGCAATGGACAAAGTACATGACATTCCTGATTGCAGGATGAAAATAAGGGGGTCAGAGACTGGGGAGAAAAGGTAATTGCATTTGAATCCTTACACTGCTGCATTTATTAGGAACAAGTAAGAAGGGCAGTTTAAGAAGTATTTTATGGGACAGGTAGGGATATTTCCTACTACTTTCATCAAGTATTTTGTAAAATTACACTGGAGACATATTATATTTAAGCTGCAGAAGTCTATTTGCCTGGTTCTGCTTGCATTGTAAAACATAAATGAGCTTATCACAGTGGTCAGATGAGAAATCTGGCCTGGGAAATGTTCCTTGAACTGCTTGGTTGTGCCTAACTATTGTTTTAATGTAGTGGTTTAATCTGAACTTCAGAGGAAAAGAGGCTGAATGCAGAAATGTAAGACCAGAGTTTCCAGTATGAGAAAGATCCCTCAGTAAAGAACAGTTGGATTAAACTGAAGAAGGGCATGTTGTGTAGTTAGGCCTTGAACTTGCCTTGCTATTTTTTGTCTGCCTCATCTGGCTTGCATCCCATGTCACAGTCAATGTTCTTAATGCACAAAGGTAATTATCAAGGAAAGAGAAAAGCAAGCGGTTGACATTTTCCTTTATTTATTGTTGAGGTGGTTTAGCTTTCTGATTTGTTAATCGATTCTTATATATGAGTAAAAGGCTAAAATAACATAGAACATTTCATGGAAATGCAGTAGCTGGCCTCAAAAGACTTTATTGGGACTTTTGGAGAGCACGCTAGTTTCTAAACTTTTTGATAGTTCAGAAGAGCTTCTTCAAGTAGTGAATTTTTTTGATTATGATACCTTATTAAAAATGGATTTATTTTTTTTTACAGAAGTCTTTCCATTCAGACAGACTATTACCAGCAGTGTAACATGGATTTCATTGATGTCTTTATGAGTTTTGAATGCATTCAGGTAACTCCATGCAATGTTCTGACCTTGAAAATGTATACTAAAGGTTTCCTGAGTCTGGATACCAGTTTTGTTAGCGTCCATAGCCATACTACCTTGATTATGACTCTCTTGAATTGCCCACTGTGCTTCGATACAGATTTCTAATTTGGGCTTGATCTTACTTTTTCATAGATGCACTTCAGAATCTCTCTCTTTGCAGCATTCTTTTTCATTTTTTTTACAGCATGTCCTGTTTTTAAATGCTCACCCTCTTCCTGTCTGGACCTGTTGGCTTGCTTTTCCCTTCATTATCAGTTCACTCGGAGATGATGAAATGCTCTTGATGTTGGTGCAAACTGGTGGTGGCATTTTAAAAATCCTTTGGCTGCACCAAAACAAAACTACTGACAGTGGGTGAAGAATCTCATTTGAGATTTTAGTATATTTCAATAAACCACACTGCTGGATAGAGGGCTTACATTTGGCTCCCACTAAGTGTAGCCAGACATTACTTTGGGTTATTTCAATTGTAATTATTCTTGTTTCACCAAGAGCAATAGGCCATAGGCCTTAACTTACAAAGCAGAGTGATTTAACTGTTTCATCTTTGTCATTCCAAGTCTTTCATTCATGGGCAAAGAATCTTTGACTAAAGACTTTTATAGTACTGTGAGACAGCAGAATTAGACCCCAGTTCTTGCTCTGAGCTCCAGTGAAAACAGTTGAGATCATCTAAAAGCATACAGGAAATAGATCTGTTGCCCTAAAAAAGGAAATAATTAAACGCTTGATGGTCAAGAGTGCCACAGTAAGTGAGAGTGCATTCACACATTCAGGGTGTGTTAGGGTTTGTCATGAAGCCAACATATTCTGTGGCTTAGACTTTGCTCTGAAATATAAAGCACTGCCTGATAACAGCAATGATTGTCTTTTCCACTTTGGCCAGCAATTCTTTGTGAATCTCCAGTTCTTTGATTGTATTATAGGGTGTTGAAACCTTCTCATTGTATTATAGGGTGTTGAAACCTTCTCACTCTACTAAATCAGTGTAATTTTCAAAGGACACAGATGGGAGTGTAAAAGTAATTAGGAACCTGCCTGCTTTGGCCTCCTGTTCAAAATTTTCTGAGGTATTAAGGGAAAAAGGAACCACAGCGAGAAAATGCTACCATAATCCATTCCATTAACATAGTTTTAATTATGGCACAATTTTCTGTAACACTTTTTTCACACTGGTTATGTAGCCTAGCTCTGTTGTTATCTGATAATCCACACTGGAAGAATCTGACTGAGTAATGAATGCCACTTATGGACCACTGAGAAGGTAACTTTAAACTGTACCATAGAAGATTGTATATGCTTTCATATTTGATGGATAACTCAAGTGTGCTTTCATACTGCTGTACTTGGTTTCTCTCTACAGATCTACACCTCTACTTTGTCTCAGTTCTAGCAGCATTTTGTGTCAGTAGAAAGACCGTATCACCTCAAAAAGTGAAATGATATTACCTTTACTTCTAGTCAAAGAACGGAAAAAAACTCGCAAAACAAACAATCCTTTTTTATGTCCTTGAGATCTGAATCCTCTACTAACTTGGAAATGCATATGTATGATTTCTGAGAAATTCTCTATGACTCAAGCTCTACGGTAGAAATAAAACAGAAGAACCAGATGTACTCAAATGCTTACAGCATTGATTGAATATCAGTAAAAGTCTCATAGAATAACTTGTAGCTTTTAAAGAGAAAATGGATAAAAATATAAATTGCTGTAATAGTCCAAGGAGACAGCTAATTTTTAACAATGATTTTGTTCAAATTTAATAATGTCTAATTATTTCTTTCATTTTGATGCTTGTGCTTTTCTAACTGCAAGGCATCGATGAAAGCACATCTAATTGTATGACTTTTCCTTAAGGTGCTGTCAGTAAAGCTGGTTATTGTGGAACTATTAAAAGTGTTGGGTCGTTATTACCACACAAGAACTTTTATTGAAGTGGAGTAAACTAGAATGTCAAAATATATTGTGAACTTTCTTATTAAAAGGATAACAAAGATAATGATCCCCATTGACACAGTGAGTACTTGGATAATAAATAATTTCTGAAACTTAAGAAAATTCTTGTCTCTTAAAGAATTTAATATTAGATGCCCTTTTTTGTGTATTCAGACTTTGAGTGGCAGTCTAAGTATATTCTGTGAAGACAATTCATTGGAGAGTTATCCATATTTGGAACTCTTCTACTACCAGAATACTCAAAGAGATTAAATACAAAAAAAATATTTTTTTTCAATTTTACTATGCTAGAAAATTCATAATCTCTTGAATTATGTAGTGTATTTTATTACCTTTCATGACAGAACGGAGAGAGAAAAAGCTTTTCAAGAAAACCATATGGTCATTTGTTTGAATCATTTTTTTTTTTGATCAAGCCATTTCAAGTTTTTGGACATTATCTTGTATTCCTACCCTGACCTTTTACTGGGAGCTATAGGAGGCTCACCAACTTGAGGATGAGGGTAAAATGTTGCAAAGATAGAGGAAAAGTACTCACCTAATATTACACATTCTTCTGAAGGGCTTTTCCTGCAAAGTCTGGAGAGAGGAGCTTCAGATAGATTGGAAGAGATCTTACTGTAGCTGAGTGCTAACGCTGGTAAATGTATCAGCTCTACTGGGCTATGTTTTTGTTTTTCCCTGGAATCCTGAGTAGGTAAGGGAAGATTGTATCTCTCTTTTTTTTTTTTTTTTTTCTGTTTATATTTCTGTGAAAAGTGCTTTCTGCTGCAGTGCTTGCATTGGAAATAGGTGACAAGCATGGTAAATACGATGCATATTAATTATATGCTGATAAAAATCAAAGTCTCATACCAGCTAATTAAAGCACATGTAGATCCATATTGTTGTTTTTATCTATGAAGTATTGCAAATCCTTGGCTCAATCAGGATGTTTAGCTATTTACAACTAACGTGCTGCTTTTGTAGTTATGTAATTCACAGAATTCACATTCTGGAACCTGGAGACCTGATTTTTGTTCCTGTCTCTGCCACTAGTGTGGTATGTGAACCTACTCAAGTTGGTTTACTTTTCCAGACTCACTGGAATTGACTCTGAATCAAACCTTTTGAAGACCAGAAGCTCTAGTGCTATTTCAGTGCAGTTCTGTTCATGGGTGTAGGGGTGTAGTGATCTAAGAAGGACAAGGTAACCTGGGTGTTAAGCAAATTCATAGGTGAAATTTGTAAGGTTTTGGTGATCATAAAAGAGGGAGCACAATTAGATTAGCTTGTTATAAGACATCTCTAAGAAATGACAACTTTTTCAGTCCAGTAGTTATTTTTTTTGAAGCTGCATGAGTATACATGCACTGCCTGCTAAAATCATCCATTTAGTCCAGTGTTCAATGAATAAAACATTTTGGATATACTGGGAATTAAATCTTTGAAGCCCTTTACCCCTCTCCTGCTATGTATGGGTTTTTTTGTCTTTTGTTTATTTGTTTGTTTGTGGTTTTGTTTTGTTTTGTTTTTTAGGGCATTTGAGAGTCTCTGGGTGGTGGAGCTTTCAAAAAATAATATTAATAATGTCTTATAAAAATCCTGAGAAGGACTAACACAATATCTTCAGTAATCCTTGTTACGTTCAAGTCAGATAGGCATCTGTTCTGTGGAGTAAGAAACTTCCTCATTTCTTTAAGAGGTAAGAATGTGGGTGAAAAGCCAGAGCATCTTTGAAGAGATTTCTCTTCCACTGTGTTATGTGACTTCAGGACAAAAAGATCTCATATAATCTTCTCCGATTTCAGCATCAAAATAAATGGCAGATTATACTAATCCTTCACTCAACATGCAAAGCAGAAAAGTCAATATTAGTCATACTACATCTGCTCTCTTAAAAGGCAGTGGTTGTGTTTACCTTCTAGGTCTTATGTTGTCATGCAATGAATAAGCTTATTTTATTTTTTAACTATGTCCTTAAGCAGAGACCACTGAATCCAAGCAGAACACTCCTTATGACTTTAGAGGGTTTTGGATTTATTAGTTACCTAAATTTATTGATATAAATCAATAAATCTGTTGCTCTGGCACATTTTGAAATGTTACCTTTGAAACAGTTGCTTATTCACTAACAGCCTGTTTATGACACATATGTTATAATATTATATTATTGTATTATTATATAATGTTGTAGAATGTTGTCAAATTGCTTTAGGTTTACTTTGCATTGATAGGTCCCAAAGACATAAATAAAATAGACCTTCAAGATTTCTATGGGGTAGTATTTTTGTTTCTGTAGATTTGTATCACAGAATTAAATTCTTGAAATCTCTTAATATTTCTTGCACACCAGGAAAAATGCAAAGCTGTGAAAATGATGAAGATAATTACCTGCTTCTTCCTGCTTCAGATCTCAGAAGTAATTGATGAAGAACAGTGGTACAGCTGTTACTGAGCTTTGCAAATTATCTTGTTTTGAATTTTTTATGCATCACGTACAATTACGATGCATTAAATACATAAAAAAAAAAAAAGCTACTTTTCCAATAGGCAGCATGTGAATTGTTTAGGTAACTGCCATTTTCTCTGGATTTTGAAGTATACAGATGGACGCATATTTAATATGCTTTGTTAGGAGTATTTGTTCTTGATAGAAATAGTATCTTGCTAGCTATATTTGAATTGAATATTTACTAATGGGTTTCTTTTCCCTTAACTCTGAGCTAGAACATCAGCTTAACTGAAAAAAATGGTACTTCATGAGCAAATAACAGGAAACTCAATAGTACTTCTGACTGACTAATGAGGCATTTCTACTCCCAGGAATGTGTCTCTGAGTATTTCTGGAGCTGTATTAGTTTATAGCTGAACAGAAAGTTTGTTTCCCAAAAAAAGTTTTAATATGTACGCTCATGGCAACCTGTTATGTTTGGGAGCAATGTATTCTGCTAGGTTCTGAAGTAGACTTCCTTATGCCCACGTTATGTATGTTGTGTGTTATTTGAAACAATTCTGATATTTGGTGGACTGCAAGATGAAGACTGAAAGGACAAAGTCCCTCCCACTGTAAGAGAAGATGAGGTTCATGTCCACCTGAGCATACATACACAAGTGGGACCTGATGAGATGCATCCCAGAGTCCTGAGGGACTAGGCTGATAGAGTTGCCAAGCCACTGTCCGTGATATTTGAAAAGCTGTAATGGTCAGGTGAAACACTGCACCCATTTTAGAAAAACAAAGAAAAACCAAACAGTGGAAAGGTGGACCCTGTGAAATACTGACCTGTCAGCCTCTCACCCCTCCTGTGCCTGGGAAGATCGTGGAACAGATCCTTCTAGAGGTTATGCTAAGGCTCATGGCAGACAGGAATATGATTCAAGACAGCCAGCATGGCTTCACCAAGGGCAAGTCCTGCCTGATCAGCCTAGGAGCTTTCTATGATGGAGTGACTGCATCACTGGACAAAGGAAAAGCTATGTGTCTCATCTATCCGGTCTTCTATAAAGCCTTGGACTTGGTCCCCCCTGACTGTCTAAATTGGAGAGATATGGGTTTGATGGGTGGCTGTTTGGTGCCTTGATGGTCACATCCAGAGGGTAATGACCAATGACTTGATATCCAGATGGAGATTGGTGACGAGCGCTGTTCGTCAGGGTTCCATACTGGGACCAGTGCTGTTTAATACCTTAATCAATGACATAGACAGTAGAACTGAGTGCACCCTCAGCAAGTTTGCAGATGACACCAGGCTGAATGGTGCAGGTCACACAGTGGAGGGATGGGATGCCATCCAGAGGGAGCTGAACAAGCTTGAGAAGTGGGGCCCATATGAACCTCATAAGGTTTAACAAGGCCAAGTGCAAGGTGCTGCACCTGAGTCAGGGCAATCCCCAGTATCGGTATAGGCTGGAGGTTGAAGGGATTGAGAGGAGCCTTGCAAAGAAGGACTTGGGTGCTTGCTTGAGCAACAGTACAGCAG
This sequence comes from Chloroceryle amazona, assembly GCA_027560015.1. Taxonomy (NCBI): domain Eukaryota; kingdom Metazoa; phylum Chordata; class Aves; order Coraciiformes; family Cerylidae; genus Chloroceryle; species Chloroceryle amazona. The sequence continues at coordinate 73,046 of JANHFX010022065.1, read as the reverse complement.
TCCAGTCTAGGGCTAGATTTTCAAGCCAATGTGGCCCAGGCAGTCTGTTTCTAAAGCAAAGACTTTGTAAATAAAACTTGAATATAATTGTATTAGTTGTTATTCTGAATTATGCTAGTTTAACACTGGATGTTTATGAATGTTGAACTTCATTTGGGGTTAGATAATGTTTTGGTTTGGTTTGTTTTTCCTTTATTTTTTCTAGTTGTGTGCTTTAGGCTAAAAAAGGTGTTCTCAAGAAAGACTGGGTTGGATTTGGTATATGTGTGGAGCTCTACTCCTCCCAAGTTTGTTTGTGTAAAATTGTAAAACATATAGCAAAAGGAGGATAGCTAACCAGAGGTGACTGTCAACTGCCTACTGCTGAAACTACTACTGTTCCCTACTGTTTTACTGTCTTAAACACTGTCCATGATCTTTTAGTAAAAGCCCTTATGTATCTTACATACACTGTTTATACAGCAGTTGTTCTGTCTTCAATGCCAGACAGATTCGTGGTGTAAAAAAGCATTTTATGCTCATTTTATTTTTTTAATCCATGAAGCTGATTCTACCATTATTTTTTTTATATGAACCCCAAATACAAGAAGTTGGGTCTGCTTCTGTGTAGTTAATGTTTCTGTGAGTTTACAAAACCAGAATGGGAAATCCTGCCCAGTGCTACAAACAAAGTGTTACCCACTTGGAGTTTGAACTAAATGACAGCTACTTGGTGTTGCAGTATAAACTTCAATTTGTGTTTTTTGCAACTTCTTCTGAACTGCCAACTTCTACATTCAATGCAAGATGACAGAAATTATGTGAATGTCCAGTCTCTGGTCTGAAAATAGAGGTGACTTCATTAGGACTGTTCACCTGAGAGAAGGGCATGGAGTTCTTAGTATTTCCAAACACTGATGGATGGTCTTATGAGAGGATTTTGCAGGATTATTTGAACATGCATTTTGGCATTTGTAGTTGCTGCAATGGAGTTCCTTGTCTTTAATAATTTCCCTGAAGATGAGAAGGAGTATTTGTAGTTAGAAAATGCAGTCTTTTCCTTATTTTCCTTTATAATTACTTTGTCACTTAAAGCGATAGGCGGAGGAGGGGAGAGTTATCAAATGTTAATATATGGATTTTATGGATGATATATGGCTTTTTATAGAAGGGTGAAATCATACCTGATATAACTCAGTGAATAGCATTATGTCTGGGGTTTGCTCATGTTGTTTCAAGTGTGTTCATATTAACTCTCTGGGGTTACAGAAGCAATGCCATAGTACGGAAGGGTTGCTATTAACATAATCAGAGAATCTCTTTGTTGATACTGTAGCTTGTTAAAGCTAAACCAACCTGACACCACCTTGTGTCATGTTCGATTACTCTCAAGTTTAGCAGCAATTTTGAGCAAAGCCCCTAGGTTAAAATCCAGAATGATTTAATTTTTATGCTGCAAATAAATGCTGAAAGATTCTTTAGAATTTCAGAATGTGATTGTGGTTTAGCAAAACATAAGATTCTATATGTTAATGTACTTAAAATCTTTGTTCTGCCTTGGATCTGGATGTGCTTTGGGCTGGAAGAAGTGGGCCACCAAATGAACTTAAGCTTGATTTTTAAATTTTTTTATTTTTTTTTTTTGCAGGCACTTGAGGCATTTCTGCAGGTTACTTCACCTTCCTTTATCTAACCCAGAGGGAATGATTAGCAACCTGTAGTAAGAGAAAATGTGCAATTTAGGAGGCATCTCTTACTTGCTTCTCTCAATAACAATTTTGGGTTCTTTGATAATGGGATAACTTATACAGCACCAGACTTTCTGGCATCTCATGGGGGGCACCTTTCAAAAAGGTGGAGGAGAGTCTTTGCACAGGAGATTGCAGGGCTGATTGATAGGGCTTTAAGCTAGATATGAAGGGGCAAGGGGAGATAACTGGACCAGATAGGAATAAGCCCGAGGGAAGCATGCCAAGGTTAAAAGGCTGGTGGACTGGTGTAGACTTGTGCTCTGCCACTTTATTTGAGACAAAGGCTAGAAATTTAGAAATCATGGAAGCACCTGAGAGGGGTTTGGAAGGAACAGGAGCACACACTCACAG
>JANHFX010022065.1:30873-61354 GCA_027560015.1 Chloroceryle amazona | reverse complement strand
TGCAATTACTGGAATCCTCACCTCCCAAACTAACTGGTTGTATGTGGCTTTCTTTATTCTTCCTGCTCTGCTGTCATTGTCTTTGCATAAACCTCTTGGTTCAGCTGCTCAGGAGAGAGAGAACTGAAATCATCATTTAGTTACTCCGTAAGTGTAGGGCTAAGTTTACAAGTGGTCTCTTGAAAATCGGGTGCTTAACATTAGATCAGGGATTAGTACAGCAGGAATTTATGGCACATTGGTAGTGGAGAGAATAACTAGAAGGTAGAAACCTTCCAAGCCCTGGCCAAGTTTCTCCTTACATGCTAAGACTTCTAGTAAATGTGTTATGCTTTCTTTTGTTTTTATTTATGGTTGTATAGCACTATTTTCAAATATGGGATACATGGAGCATATTTTTTCTGTACTGGTGACTCAAGACAGGGGTCCAAAGCTGCCAGGCCTTCTCCTCCACTGTCCTGAGTCCCCTGCAGCTGTGAGTGCCACAGGGCTCTCAAGGTTGGCTGCTGAAGGCTGGTGGGCAGAGTGCTGGGGGCTGCTGTTGCTGCAGCCAGATGCAATCCATGGAAATGGCAATTGTCGGAGTATGGGCCAGGAAATCCAGTTGTCTGCTCTCACTGAAGAGTTTAGCTAAGAAAAATGGAATACCTTAATGATGAGTTGTGTTTTGTTGGGCTGGTCTCTACTTGCAAGTGGAAGCCGTGCGGGTAGTTATGGAATTGTATTGATACAAAGCTTTTTAACAAATTTAGGTAATTTAGGAGTATGTGTCAGGCTTTGTGAATGTAACTTTGGAAATAGTTTACATTCTGAAACTAATTTAAACCTAACGTCATCAGAATTGAATGTTTGGGTTTTAAAAATTTTATTATTTCAGGCTTTTTACATTGGAAAACTGTATTTGAAGCTTATTAATTCCTCTGATAATACATTTTTTTATATAGTATGAAAACATTTTCCAGTCATACCAGAATTAGGTATTGATTTTTAATTTTTCTTAATTCACAGAGGTTTTACAACACATTGGTCTGGGTTTTCTAATACGGAAGGATTATCACACAGTAAATAATCCTATGGATTTGCTAGCATATTGCCATGAGAAATCATATGCTAGTATCAAATCCTTTCCTGGCAATTTCCTGGAATGATTATCCATATCTGAAGGAGTTGCAAAACATGATTTATTTGTATAAAACGTATCTGCAGATAAAAGCTTCAAAATGTCTTTTGAATCTAACCTCACAGATGGAAGTTTGCGTTCCTGAAGTGAAAATGTATCTGGAGATAAAAGCTTCAAAATGTCTTTTGAATCTAACCTCACAGATGGAAGTTTTTGTTCCTGAAGTGCAAGGTGTTATATGCAAGTCCTGATATAAATTGAACCATGCGATCTGAATTCTGCACAGAGAATTTCAGTTCTCCTCTGCAGTTCTGCATTGTGAGAGAGCTGGAGTTGCTGATACTAATGTGGAATTGTTAACATCCTGGTAATGACAACTCTGCCAAAGCAATCCAGGATACTTTGGCTGAACCTGGCAAGAACTGGGAAGTTGCAAAGAAAACTGCTAACCTTAGTCAGGGGAACCCTTTTTTTAGTGATCCAAAGATGTTTGGTCAGAATTAGGGACAGAAATCTGCAATTTTCCGTGTCTTCCTAAAGCGCTGGGACTTGGATGCTGTGGGTCTTTATACTCTGCATTGACTTGTCTCCATATTCTAAGACCTGTCAAAATAGTTTTCCACAATTATTTTAAGTCCAGTGAATTAACACTCACTTAAATAAAACAATAAACAAAAAACCACCACCACCAAAAAAAAACCCACAAGCACCAAAAAAACACCAAAAACAAACGAACCAGTCAACCAAAAACCACAAACCAAAACAAAAATTTGAAAATTTTCAAGCAGTTCTTACAGAAACATACACTGATATTTGTCTTGGTTAGTTGGTTAGTAGTGATGAGAATGGTAAAAACGTCCTTTTTTCATTTCTTTTATATTTTGAATATGAATACAGTACTTTGAATAAGTACATGGATATCTACTTATGTTGCATAGAAATAAAATGAGAATTGACTGCTTCTGTGAAGTAGCCACAGGTAATTGTCAAGTACTTGGAGAATATTGTCTTCAAAGTAGTTTGTTTGTTTCCATACATTTTAATTAAAAATTAATAATTGAAGCAGTATTTCCAAATCTAGTTGGCTTTAATATGAAAGGTATTTAAGAATTTGTACTTTGGTTTACTTGCCTTTCACAGAATCACAGAATGGTAGGGGTAGGAAAGGACTTCTGGGGATCATCTAGTCCAACATCTCTGCTAAAGCAGGTACACCTAGTTCGAGTTGCACAGGAACACATCCAGAGAGATTTTTGAAAGTCCCCAGAGAAGGAGAGTCCATAGCTGCTCAGGGTAGCATGTTCTAGGGCTCTGTCAGCCTCACAGAAGCTTCTCCTTATGTTTAAGTGGAACTTCTGTGTTCCAGTTTGTGTCTGTTGCCCCTTGTCTTATCACTGGGCACCACTGTAAATTTACTGGCCCCATCCTCTTGACACCCACCCTTTATCTATAAACATTGATAAGATCCCCTTTCTCTAAAGGAAAGATAATTTATGATTTTGAGGTTTTTTGGTCTGCTCCCACATGCTGGATGAAATATGTCTGCTGTAGTAATGTTTTTAGATTTTGATTACATGCAGAGCTTGAGCAATCCTGTTTTACCTATCATGAAATGCTTTTGTGTAAGAGTCAAGCTATGTGAGGAGATAACTGGACTGTATAACTAACAGTTCACAAAGTGCTAGTTTAAGTAAAATTCCTTCTGGGTATAACTGACTAAGATTTCCTATGTATGCTAATCCTAATTTATGCTAAATCGTAATTAAGACAGTTTTGTTTATTACTTTTAGCCATGAGCACCTGGAGGACTGACTAATCTCATCCATGTGTTGGGGTCAATCTAGCTGCTGTTGCTGACTCACAATGGAGAAATTTTGTATTTGAGAGCTGTTTTCAAGGTATTTTTTTAAAGCATTTATAAAGGACCTTTTCTTCTATTGTATCAGGAACTGGAACAGAAGAAGCATCCTAAATAAAATTAATGAAGAGATTTTGGAGCAGGAGACCAAAATCTAAATAGCCTATAGCTGCATTTCCATTCAAACTATAAAACAGAGAACATCTCTGATTTACCAATGAAGAAATAGATTCACACCTTTTATTGTAGTTGTGCTTCTGTTCTATGTTGCATATTTAATTAGACATAACTCAGGATTTTAGGGTTCTGAAGTGTGTTATTCAGAAGGCCATAGGTGGTACCATAGCAGAGAGATGATAAATGATGAGGAAAAATAAAAGGACACCATAAATTGAGTCTCAGGAGAATAAATCCTAAATACCTAAACCCACTTTCTGTAAAATTTCAAATTTCCAGTTGCATCATCTTTCTTATTACAGGCTAAGTCTACGTTCTCACATAAGTGTTGATGTGTGCATAAATATTTTGGACCATGATGCATGTATTTATATAACTGGATATATCATGGGTTCTGCCATCAGTTGACAGGATTTGTTTTCAGTTTCTGGTATAGCATATCTTCTTAAAACCTGAATAGGAGCACTCAAGGTAGTATAAAGTCCTACTGTAAGAATCCTCCCTTTAGGAGAATTATTTCCCTGGCAGATAATTCATTGTAATGACTTCAAATGATCCATTTTAAAAATCATGCAAGAACAGTAGGGGTTTACATTTTCTCTTGTTAAACCTTTGAGCTGTTGAGGCATTTCCTATGTTTAAAAGTTTTCTGCTAATGTCACCAAGTCTACTCTTTCTCCAAGAGAAATGTCTCTCGATGTTTTAGGGGGTTGGACTTATCTCCAGAGGTCCCTTCCAAACCCTAAAATTCTAGGATTCATTATCTGTCTTGTTAAGAGGTTTTGGTAATAAATAAGGAATAAAGAATTAGGGACTAACATTGAAACCACGGAAGGGCGCATATGTAATAGTCCATACACCATTCAAATGTGAGTGCAACTGCTTTGCAAAATGTTCTGACTCTTCTTGAGTTTGTTACCTTGTGATATTTTTAATTTTCTGGATTTTCTTGCCAGCTGGAATTTATTCTTACAAGAAGGCAAAATCAGGAATGAAAAATTCAAAGTGAACATCCCCATTACCCTGAAATGAATGTCAGTTCTGAAATAATTTAATGTGAATTCTTCTTATAGACAGCAGAGAGCAGCAGTGTGATGACCTGAATCAGAAGGAATGATGGTAAGGCATACTGAAACTATCTACGAAGTTAACAATTAAAAAAAAAAAAGCAAGCTTTTATACTGGTACAATTTTTTGAACATAGTTTTGCAACAGAAATAAGAACACTGTGGAAAAAAAACCCGAAAGAAACATTAACAATAAAATTGCCATCATGTTTACATATAGCAAAAAAGTGAAAGCAGTGGGTGGGTAACTGAGTGTCTTAGGAAAAAAGAAAGATGGATTAGTGTCTGAGCTGCACATAGAACTGTCAAAAATGATAATGTAGTATAATTAAGAGCAGAACACAAACCTTAGCTCACAGACTATAGTTCAAAGGATATTTTTACTTGAATATATACTGAATAGTCTGGAAGTTGATGAATTAAATTTTCAGAAATCATTACCTATGTATGCTAGCAATTTACAAATCAGTACTTTTGGTCAACTTGGGAGTTCATAGGTACTGACCAAATCACATTAAAACATTAATTTTTGATATTTTATTAAAGCAAAACCAAAATTTTCAGGTTTGCTTTTCATCAGTGACTGTATTTTACCCTCTATTATTTTCCATAGTAAAAGCAGGATGTAGAAACTTGTGGGTAATGAGCAGATAAAAATACCTCTGAGTCAGATAAATTGTGCTGTATCCCTTCATTCCAGAAAAGCTGCTACAGTGAATGATGTAAGCACATGCTGTTGCCCTGGTGATTGCTCATTTGAGTTTGGATTGCACCAAGTCTGCATTCTTCACTTCTTCTTACATGCTTGTGTTTATGTATACAGCTCCTCATGACAAAGACTACAAGTTAAATGCAACCAAGTAAAACAGTGCACATACAGTATGTATGTGAGATGTTGAAAATGGCAGATGGTTTATAAGGAATATGAGCAAGAGATTGCACTGAGACAGTACCTTACACCTGCTGAGGGAAATCTTAGAACTGTGAGATATGATACTGGTTTGGTCACCTCTTCATAGTGTTAATCAATTTAATATAGAACTAAATAATAGAGGCATGAGATTTCAAGTCTGCCAAGGGGGAAAAACGTGATAAGTGATGCACAGTTAGTAATATAAATGACTTAATGTTCCTAAAACCACAACAGCTTTTTGTTGCAAGGAGTTGTTTTGTGGATGTTGAACCTTCAGGTAACATTACAATCAGGCGGGTAGCAGATGGGTTTTCTTATGTCTCCTTTTATTTTGTTCTTTCTGAAGTTGCTTCCTGGACTTTTGTACAGCTCTGTTCACCAAGGAATTAGATTTGTATACCATAAATTTCTGTGGCTGCAACACTATTTCTAGAAAGTTAGCATCATAATCACATATAATTGATGATATTATCAACTAGATGGTCTCATTTATTTTCCTTTAGTTGTAGTCCCCTTCAAAAGAGTCCTAATGGTGCTACGGCTCACAACTTGTTTGTTTTGCTTCTAGTTGCCAGTACTGCCATTTTTGAACATTAAATCTGCTTTTAAAGCATAAGCTTCCAAATACTTGGAAAGAAACATCACTGTAACTTATTAACATGATGGAAAAAAAAAAAGAACTTTAGTTGTAACTGTACTTGACTGTATTTCTGCGTGTCGTCCAACTTTCATGAGGAGAAAACAAGTTGTTTTCAAGTCCCATAATGTCAACAACAGGGCTTATACATTCTTAAGTTCTTTTATGTTTTTGTGAATGGCAAAGCAAAAGTACCCAAAAGCAAAAATCCCAAATTATATTTGGTAAGTGTTTTGTTTGGAACACAAAATCCACACGAACACAAAAGCCTCTCTTCCAGAGTATTATCAGGTTTCCCGTGATATGGGAGGATGTAAAGATACTGTGAATAGTTGGGTAACTTTGGGGAAGACTGTGTTACCCTGCTGGCTCTTAGGAAGTCTACTTAATTCTCTCTGGATGGAGTTCAGTTGTGTGTCAATATACTTGAGATAGGGGAGACAGAATGTATAATTAGTTATACCTAATTTGTCACAACCTTTATTTTAAATGATTTTGCTATAGTAAATATTGTCTAATACCAGCATTCCTTCTGTAATGCAGATTTTCTGTCATTTAACTCACTATTACAGGATAATTATTCCAATAGAAGCATCAGTGGTGCAGACCTGGTAGAGCATTATAGTCATAAAGAAATCAAAATAGACTTTTTAAGTATTCTTAATTCCATTTGAATCACTGAAAATGCTTAAAGCAGTCCGTAGATGGATTTTTTGTGTGTGTGTGTGTGTGTGTGTATGTATTTCTATCTGTAACGTTTCTTTCTAAATCAGGGGCACCAAAAGAAAGTATGAAGGGTGTGTGAAGCCCCCCAAAAGGATATGATAGTGTCTAACAAAAGTATCGGTTCTATTTTTCAGTAGCAATTTTTTTCTGGTTGATGACATATTTCTGATCAAGTTCTCAAATTTAGTTTCTACTTGAATGTGTTGATTGATTTTTCTACAAAGTCCTCTCTGTAGTAGGTGTTAGCTGTTTGGCTTTTAATTTTGAAAAGAGATGATAAGCTCCTTCTCAGGAGACTTCTACTAATGTAGTCCTTTTATCTTGCACTACAAAGGAGTATGACAATACCAAAAGTGTGGCAGGTAGCTGAGAATGGGTCTGGTGTGACAATGACCTCATTCTGATGCTGAATAAATTTGTGTTCTGCTCTGGAGAACCCATGATAATGAGTGATTCCCAAAACAAGAATTAGAATCTGTGTTATAACTTAATGCAGTGAGAATGTCTCTACAAACAGTAGGAAGTTAATGCCAGCCATATATAACCTCATGTATTTTTTATACATTCCTTGCTCAAAAGCTCCATTGTTTTAAGTGGGAATCTTATGTTGAGTTGCAAAGTTACAACTCACTACGGTCTTCACCACAGGCTGCAGAGAATTCTCTGCTCTGGCACCTGGAGCACCTCTTCCCCCTCCTTCTTCACTGACCATGGTGTCTGGAGAGCTGTTTATCTCACATATTCTCACTCCTTTCTCTGGATGCTGTTGCATAGCAGTTTTTCTCACTTCTTAAATTCACTATTACAGAGGTGCTACCACTGTTGCTGATGGGCTTGGATTTGAGCAGAGGTGGGTTTATCTTGGAGCTGGCTAGAGTTGGACATGGGGGGAAGCTTCTGGCATCGTCTTACAGAAGCCACTCCTTTAGCCCTTCTGTTACCAAAACATTTCCATGCAAACCCAATATACATTTCCCAAAATTTTTCTCAAGTCTACAGCTAAGCAGTTGTATTCAGAAATCTAGATTAAATGAACAAAAATTTTCTGCCACAAATACTTTTTCTTTGCAAAACTGATGAATCACACTTCATGATTAAGTTGGGTACCAAGTTTTTGACACAGTACTTTAAGTGCCCCAATATCACTTTTATATTGCCTAATGTATATATAGTCTAGTTTGTGAACAAATATTGCTGTTTTTTCTTAGTGAACATCTCTAATGTTGCATACAAATGGTATAATAATTTAATCAGTTAAAGACTGAATTATTAGAAGTAGTCTGTATACTGTCCCTAAAATGTAAGGAAGGGCTTCCTCATTTCTGTTGAGATCTCACAATGAGAGATGTCAGCCTTGAGAAACTCTAATGTAGTAAGTAACTAAGGGAAGAGAGTGAAAGAAAAATGACTTAAGATAGGAACTGTAAAAATAACATTGACAACCTGAACCAAGTCAAGCTAATGAGGTTTTTATTAAGAGAGAAAGCTTATAGAAATTTTCTTGCCATTTAGCTTCTAGATAATGATAGAAATGATCATGTTTTGGCCAGTACAGTGCTGTTTTCTCCTGTAGACCCAGAATTAGCTTTGATGCATCAGAACTAATACTTTCCATTAACTGTTCTGTTTTTACCTTCTTCCGGTCCGCATGAGACTGCACTTGCTTTGTAAATGGAAAAGCTTATTAAAGACAATGGGAGTTTTGTCACCAGTATGATTATTCTAACAGGTTATTGGTGTAGAGCATTATGAAGAGTAAGGCACATAGAATTCATAGAGCTAATTGAGGACCTATTGTTCCCTTTCTAATTGTGTGTGTGTGCACTCTTCTTGAAATCACAGAGAGATTTTAATACAAATTCACTGCAGTGTGAAGCCTTACTCTTATTTGTGCTAAAGCTCTCAAGTCTTATCGTCAGTTTATGATGTGTTTCTACTTTACTGCTAATGATGCAGCTGAACTGTAGACAATGATAAACAGGGTTATCAGGCGGAATGTATTAACCTGGGCATTTTAATGTTATGCTTTTTCCACCACTTCAAAGTGGACTTAATATTGAAATGAAACATTAACTCTTAAAAGTGCAATAGAAGTTTTTCTTTGTTCTTTGGTAGTAATATGCCACTATTAGACTTTGCAGTGTGTATTTTGCTATGTTCATCCTCTGAAAAGTGAAGAACCCTAGGATTCATCAAAAGCTTTTCTGTTAAACTAAAGACATAAAAGGCAAATAAAAATGTTTGACCCACCCAACATGACTAGAAAACTAGAGCATCTTGCTTAAATAAGTAGACAACTTTGATCCTGTTGGGAGAGGAGCAGAAATCAGAGTGCATCTCCATTTTTTTTGGTGAAGTGTATAAGAAAAGGATCCGAGTTCCATGTACATTCATAGCAAATTACATTAAGGTGGAAAATAGTAATTAAGATTAGCAACTGGAATAAACAATCTCTCCTTGAGGTGTTTGGCACACAGAACAAGGATTCTGACAAGACAAATTGACATGGGCTGAATTTACAAGTAATATAAATGAATGTTCAGGTTGTCTAAACAAAAATAATAATTTGCACCTATTTTTTGAGATAGAGTGAAAAATCCCACAATGTGGCAGAGTTGTATTTCTTGCATTTTTTTAGATTTTATTAAGATAGTCCACAAGGAAGTAACTTCAATAGATAACAGGTTCCTAAAGGACCATGAGGCATTTAGGTATTTCCATCACATGGTATTTCAGGCCAGAAAATGGTACAAGCTGTGACCAGTGATTTGCAATGTTTAATAAAGGTATCTGCATTCTTATCTCTACCAAGAAATTAAGAAAATTCTGAATATCTTTTTATATCTTTACTGGAATAGAAGTGGATACCACTGAATAATATATAGTTCTAGTGTTTTTTTGACTCAAACCAGACAGAGAAGACCAGCAGAAAAGTTGACTATCAAGCAGGCAATCAATATTATCTTTTTTTTTTTTCTTTGTTTGCTTGTACATTTATGGTTTTAAAAGAGAGCATTTGCACCTCAAAATAGACCCTCCTCTTCATTTTTGTATAGCAAATAACCCTTGTTTTATGGATGAGAGATTCCTGCATGCAAATACATGAATGTTTGGGAGTGATATCTTCAACCTTTAGTGTTTCTCCTCTCCCAGAGAATGACTCAATCCATTTTGGTTAGTTGTCTTTATCTTTTTATGGCAATGGAAATGGGCACCACAGTAGTGGCATTACTGCTTTTTTTTTTCCCCTTTATTTATCTTACGATATGTATCTTGTCTCAAGTTACCAGAGACTTTTCTTCCTACAAGAAAATTAACAGGACTGTCCATTAATTAATTAACATTCTGTCTAATATCTTGTAATAATTGTGCTGTTTTAAGTCAGCCCTGATGAAACATTTCCTTTTGTACAGGTGGGAAAAGGTGCACATAAGGAAACCTACCCATTAGGAGTTACCACAGCAGAATTGACACAGACCATACAGACAACTTTCAAAAGCTGAACCCTTGGCCACAGAGAGATAGAGAAAACCCAAGCATGGACAGAACAGCTTGAAAACTAGGAACAGTGAAGGGTCTTTTCACTAGTTTTTGAAGTACATTTCTAGAAGCAAAATTTATCTGTGAGATATGATTATGGTTGACTTTTTTCCTGACTGTTGAATTTTTCATCAGAGAAATAGTTCACTCTTTCCTTTTCTAGATTTTTAGTAATACAGGTGAGATGATCAGACATGCCTGTGGTAGGATTTTTGTGAGTGAATGGGGGGAGTAATCCTATAAAAACAACCTCCAAGGATCCAGTTTCTTGAACAACCATGAAAATTCTTTATCGGAACCATAATTGCATATTCACAACTCCTCCGTAAGTATTCAAAGAGGCATTTCATTGTCCTTCTAGCTCCTACTTAAAGCACATCTGATGTAGGCAGGCGAACTGTTGTAGCAGCAGAGAAGCAGAAAACATAGTTAAACCAACTGTTCTTACTTGAAAAGTGTTGACAGACCTAATTAATTGCTAGGCCCATGATAGGTGTGATTATACAAAGTGGTGCTTCCTGGTGATTGAGGGCTACGAATGAGATATTAGGATATGAGAAGGTGCGCCATAAACTGCTAGCAATCAGTGAAGTTAAGGTGGAATCTGCACAGACAGATGAAGTGTAGGGAATAAGTAGGATCAGAAGTAAATCAGCCCACAGGATGTAGGGTTGGCTTCAGCTGTGGACCGTAAGGTAGGAAAGGGATGGAGAGATGATCTCCCTGCCCATGTCAGTCAGATGTGATTTTCAGCAACTGTAGAGTGGTGCTTACTTGGTGCAACACCGTCTGGTTTTCTTCTCAGATACATATTCCTTTGTGGAGTGTTTTTCTGTAAACATATGTTAGAAAGGGCTGAAATATTTTATCTGTTTCAGGGACTCTTCGGTGAGAAATCATGGTAATATTGTTCATAAAAGGTCAAGATCACAGGCACAGCTGTCTCTGAAAATCACTGTAGTTATAAAACTATTAATTTTTCAGTGGTATCATTAAAAGAAAAATATTTTATGCAACTGTATTTAACTTTACAAATAATTATTCAGATTAGGGGAGTTATATTACTGCCTTTTTGAAGAGATGTGCCCTGATGTTCATAGTGGCTATTTCCATTTCACTCTATTTGAACTGGTAGACACACTCGATACTAAAAAGCAGTATCTAGCTTTAAATTTTAGATCCCTTAGTTGATTGTATGATAGAACATGACAAGCAACTAAATCTTAAACTGACATTAAGATAAAATGAACACAATACTAAAAACTTTTAAGAGTTCACATTTATGTTCAGTTCACAAAACTGTTCTCTGTTCAAATAAAGATAGAATGTAGATGACAAAACCCAACACTGTGAGCAGAACTATTGTCTTTTTTGCTATTCATGGACTGCCTAAGTAACCAGTAAACAGTTTGGCATATCTCTTACCTTTACATAACTCAAAGACAGTAGAATTCTGTGTGATAATGTTACAAATCAGTGATGTAACATTTCAAATTAGTAAACTGATTCACTGCAAGCATGTTGCTTGAATGTGGTAAAAGCAGTAAAATTGGCAAGTAAAATTAATCCCATCTGTGATTCTCTTGGATACAATGAACTGTATTGTGAACCAGATTTGGCTCAGTATCTGCAATCAGAGCCTGGTAGACCCTATTGAATTAATGGATACCAATTAAAGCCATTAGAAGTTAAGAATATCTTCCTGTTCAACGCAGGGGTTTTTTCTTCACTTTCAAAACTCATGATATTATTTTCTGTTCCTGAAAATAATAAAGATGTTCAAAGTGGAACACACACTCACATAGCCTTAAGCCCAATTTGTTTTACCAATCTGTCCTTGCTTAACACATTCTTAGTCCTGTATTTGTCATATTTCATGGTAGTACAAAAAGCCATCTTTTCTGTTTCTTTCTTTTTGTCATCTGTGCTATTCATCTTATAAGCACTAAAAGAGCCCTTTGGCTAGAACGTTAGGTGATCTTTATTCCTATTTCATTATATCAGTGAAACAAACTTTATTTTGAAAATGTAATTGAAAAGAAATCTCATTATGCTAGGCAATAAGCAACACGGACCACTTAAATTTTGTTTTGAACATCTTGAATTTTGTAATATAAGACTATTTCAGGTACAGTGGGCTATGAAATAGATGAAGTTTTGTGAGGCATATTTTATTATCTATTATAATAGCTTTCACTGTGTAGCAGGTCAAAATGAGTTCTGTATTTTTAAATTAGGTTTCTTTGGGTATTAACAGCTTAATGGCTCTGGAATTTCTATTGGGATCATGATCATTTTTTAAGCTTTAAGGGAGCTATAAAGAGAGTTTTAGGGCAATACAAAAATCTACTTGAATTATTAAGAATTGGGTTTTTATTTTTTTTTTTTTCTAATAACAGAGAAGCAACAGAAGAATCCATGAGCTATGAGAAAAGCAGAACATTTGTACAAGGTACAAAACATTCCAAAAAGCAGGTTGCATTCATTATGTATTTCATCAGTAAGCGCTGTTGGTACACTTCTGTGTTTCAGCGCCAAGTCAAGTTCAATGCCAGTAGAAGGTCATCAGAGAATGAATGAATTCCAACACTACTATTGCTTTATGAGCTATTGCTCATTTTACCACTTGAGCATTGGAAGAGATAAATTTTATAATCCTAAAGTTATTTGGATTACCTGCTTAGAACCTTTTTGTAAATTATAATACTCTAAAGCACCTCATTTTTACATTTTTGAGCTAAGAAGAACTTATCGAACAAAAACACTGCATACTGAACATGTGCCAAAGTAGCTCATGGGAGGTTTGAATACCTCTGAATGGCATGGTGCCAGCGACATCTTGAGCTGACTGTGCTGTCTTAAAGGAATAATCTAGAAACACTTTTTTAAGCATAAAAAAATCCCCAAATAGCCTCATATAGTTGAGATGCTATTTTATAAGCAAAACAAAGAGAAGTTATTTTAGTGCAGTAGGCCAATAGGTATGCAATGGTGAGATTGCCTGCTTAACCCCCTTACTGAGATAACGAAAGGATAAAATGGGTGATAAAGACCCAATTGCATACACTTAACACATCTTCTCTGGGTCTAGTTCCATCTTCTGTAGGTGACTTTGTTTTGAAATAGGAATAATAATCTTGCCCAGGAGGGAAGGTGCATGAGGATTGTTGGTTATGGGGTATTATGTAGTTGGGACTTACAGAAAACAATTAATTTACTGAAATTAAAATTGGTGCCACTGTAACTACATTCTATGGCATCCAGTATTTATAGGGCATCAGTTAAGCCCAGTGGTAATGATTAATGGATCCTAAAAGTTCTAAGTACAGGATAAACATTTGTTAAAAAAGGAAGACATACTTTTTAATCTAAGTGTTTAGACCCCAGATGGAAATTTATGCATGACACAAAATTTTCTGAATAATTTCTGTGGAAAATAAATAAGGCTTGGAGGTCTACTGACCTCTCTCCAGTTGTGAACCAGTGGTGATAGTAAAACCAAAGGAGATTTTCTAAGGCATTTTAAAATTCTTACAAATTCAAACCAGATAATGTGAATTTCTAGAGGTTTTTTTACTATAAAGCTATGGAACAGTCCCAAAGAGGTATGTGCAGCCCAGATTTGCTTCTCATTTGCTTCATTTGCATTGTCATAGACTTATTCTCGTAGAAATCTCACTCTGTGTGCATGACAAGGGCTCTATTCAATGACAGAGGTCATGAATGACAGTGTTTGACAGATACAGATTATTAATTGGCTGGACTGGAATTGCTATTGATCTCAGCTAAAGCTATTCCTGGCAGCTGGATTCAACTAAAGGAGCCATCTCCTAGGTCCCTTTGATAGGCACCTGTCTGTGAGCATACATTGACCTCATAATATATTTCACAGAGAGAAAAGCCCTCATTAAGAAGCTCAATGGTTTATCTTATGGAAGATATGTGTATGCTAAAAATAAAATACCATTTTGTAGCACTACAAAAAAAAGATTCCTCCATGAAGGATTATGATGCTGATGGTAAGAGCAAACCAAAGTTGTTGTTTTTTCAAATGCCTTTTTATTTGGCAATGTCTGATTGAGGTATTCAGAAGGTATCAGATTTATTAAAAAAACAAAAACAAACACCTAAGTTTAAGTCATTATGTTGATAGAACTTCATCCTTGAGTTTAGGTTCTGGATGATTTGTCTCTTTCAGGCTTTTCTCTGTACTTGAGGTGTAGAGACAGGGTTGTTGGTTGTTTTGTTTTTTTTCTTAATGAAAGCTTAAATCCAAAGGACATATCCTGATTCCAGCTGCCAGGATTTTCAAACATGCAGGTGATAATTATACTCCTTATGGTAAAGTAGCATGGTAAATTTCCACCAAACAATTAACAGAAATTCTAGTGTGATATGCCTGTGGACACTTTGTTCTTGGAGAACTGTGCTAGCTTCAGTTTTCTTTCAGTGACTTCAGTGGAGTTGTACTGAAACAAATTCTGTAGTAGTAATTGAGAATTACATGAAAAATAGATTTAAAAGAAACATGTTAAATAGCACTCAACAGAAGATTTATCCAGTTCTTAGAATGGCATTACTTCCACTTATGACCTCTAGATAGTATAAGAATGGATACAACATCATGACTTTGAGGAAAAAATGACCAACAGATAGGAAACCCAAGCTACTTCTGACCCTATGCTGACAGATTTTTGACAGTGTGAGATCGTGAAAAAGGGACAAAACAAATAAGTTGAGGGAAGCAAAGGGACATTGGCAGTTATGCCTTAGTCTAACCAAACATCTATTTCTTCATTCCTTCTAATATGAAAGATTATTCTTCAGGTGGCAAGGTTTCTGCATGGCTTACTGTAGAATTATCACTGCTAGATTTTAATTTCCAGTAAATTCAATGGCATCATGTAACTTGTGCATTTGAATTTGACATACTCGACCTCAGGGAGCTGAGGAACATCAGTACGTCTTCTTGAAGCCTAAAGTTCTTCCCCTCATATCAGCATATTCTTTTGGGTAGTTTAGGACCTCTCAACTCACTAGAGTGCTTAACATGAACCACTGTTTTTTGGTTTTCAGTGTCTCATGGTTCGTGCGTTTACAAGGGTCTTGGCCACCTCACTGTAAATACCAGTTGATATCCCAGTACTACCATGTTTTCTTAATCTAGCCTTCAATATCTTACTGTTGCATCTCCCAGCACAAATGTTGCATGCTCTTCTTGGCCCTTTCTAAGGGAAAAGCTCTCATTAATGTCAGATTAAAATGAATTGCAGAGTTTTGCTCTTTATTTTTTTGTCAGATATTTCTTGACAGCCTGGAATTTGTGCTAACCTCTGTTTGATCTTTTACACTCTGACAACCTCAAACTGGAAGTTTGTTAAAGGGTACCAAGATTTTTTGAATATTAACATCTATGTTAAACTAACTTTTAAAAAAGGTTTCTATAGCATTTGGCACCGAATAACTTTTTAATAGTGACATTTGTATGCTACTGTAATTGAAATTTTTGTTCCTGATCATATCAATTGGCCTATCATTTGGCAATTCTCTCTGGAAAAAGCTACAGATTCAATTATACCTGCACATTATATTTCAGGAATATTTAATGAAGTCACACATTTCTCAGAAGTAATCTTTTGACTTATTCAGGTCACATATACATTTTATTGGGCTATAGCTGAACACAAGAAAATGTGATGGACTGAATAGTAAAATTTCTATAAAGTGTGTTTTGGTGTTAGAAAGTAAGCTCTTCCTTCTTGACTTAACTCCTATCCACTGTGAACTGTCACGTACTACAACGCAAAAGAAGCATTTCCTTTCTCAGTTTATGTACCAGCTTGATCTTGATCAGCAGGGGTTGAGTACAAAGGACTGCTGCTCTGTTTCTTCTCTGGGATGTGGCCATGGTAAATAGTTGGGTGTAATTCATGGGTGCATGGACAGTACAGAAAAATAAATGCAAAGAGTGGTTTTTTTGAACATGGTATCACTCACTTCAACCCTTGCAGCTGTCTATAGCAACAGCACTATCTTTGCACCACTCTTGAGTTGGAAAAAAGCTCAGATGGGATCACAGTCTATCTGGGAGCATATTAGCACGTTGAGAATGCTAGCAGCTTAACTGTGATGAGTTCTAAAAATTAAGAATTACTTCCAATAACTTCCAATAAAATACCTCTGCCTCCTATGCTGCTGTTTTGTCTGGAGGCAGTCATCATAGTTCTCAGGTTCTTTCACAATTTGAACTTGCTGTCTTTTTCTTAGTCAAATTATCAGTGATTACAACTGAGGAAAGACTGCAAGCCATGCCATGGTAATTAATCTAAGATATAATTAAAAAGCAGAAGAGAAAAATATTACTGAAGGATGAAGACAGGAAACTACGTTATAATAACTTAGAGCAAAAATGCTGAAGCTCACATCCATACATTGTTGTATTTTTGTATGTTGTGTTATGCTATAGAAAATGTAGCTGTCTCACCAAATATCCATAATGTGGGTTTTTTTCTTTTTTTTTCACTTTTTTTTTGTTGTTGTTGTTGTTGTTATTTGTTTGTTTGTTTGTTTTTACTCCAGGAGACCACAGTCATATGAATTTGAGCCAGGAAGAGTTCTGAGAGCTTGACTATTCCAACTGTTCCATCATCTTCTCCTGAATCAGAATCAACGGTGTCTAAATGATTCTCTCAGAAGGTCTCTAACCTGTTCTTGGAAACGTGCAATGATGATATCACATAGTGTCCCTAGGCTATTTTTATCAATGTTCACTGCCTTAATTGTTAGAAAATGTGGCAAAATCCAATATAAATTCCCCTTGCTGTACTTTAGTCCCCTTATGTCTACTCTGTACTTAATGGATGCAGATAACAGCTTATTGACTTTTTCTTTGCAGTAGCAAATATGGAAAACTATTCATATTTTCTCCTTCAGTCTTCTCCTTTACGATGTTAGTCCTTAAGAGAAGTGACCAACCCAAAGAGAAGTTAATTCAAAGTGATGGAGGATATTCAGCCAGTTAACTTCAGGGCTTGATCTCATGCTGATTGAAGTGAATAAGAAAGTGATCTTTAGTCACAGAAACTGCATTTAGCACATAAAGTGCCAGTGCCCTCAATCTTGCTGCAGCCAGACATGCAGATTGTAGGGCAGCACAGAGCTGGCTGGGCTTCTCCAATCTATTAACAGTGTGAGCTGTGCCATGTCCCAGCCCCCGGCCAGCTGAACGAAGGGGACAGAACGTTCATGCCATCCAGGATACCCAGATGGTGTTCTTTGCTTTTTATCCCCTGTGCTTTTCCTTTCTGATTATTTACTCTCATGGTCTTGTTTGCCATCTATTTATGTGTGTATGTAAAATCAAATTTCCTTGTTTTCCCCTCCCCTTTTATTTCCTCTAGTTGTTTTACATGGTGGCATCTGTGGAATGCTGTGAATTTAATTGCATGTTTGACATTCAAGTTGGTGACGAAAGCTTGAGAGAAGGCAGCACAAAGCCAAGACAAACTTAAGAAAAGTCCTATGGGTGTGACAGCATGGGTTAGTGTTATTAGTATTGTTTCACATTCCAAGAAAGCATGTACCTGTGCTCAGACATAAATAGAGGAAAACAATTTGAATATATAAGAAAATATAAGCAAGGAAGAACTCACTCCCTCAATGATTCATGCAGTACCTACTTCTATCTTAGAAACTTAATATTGTAATATTAAGAGTAAACATTCAAAATCGAAGGTGAGAATTTCAAGTTAATTTGGAAATATTTAACATTATTTTTTTAGTGAAAATCTTATTTTTCAGTAAGTGTTATGTGTTACCCAACACACTTTATGTAGGAGACAGAAGGAGTGTTTTTTTTTTGACGTGTCTGATCCAATCTCATGATCTAATTCTATCTGGATGTTTAAAATGTAATGACAAGTTGCCCGTATGCTTGAAGCTTCTTGTACAAATTACAGTTATTGAAATTTTCTCTTCATTTCTATTGTTTCAGAGCACTCTGGGGAACTACTGGCAATTCATTTTTTTCTACCCAAATTCAGGCATGTCTCAGAAAGGGAAGGTTCTGTTTCTCTTTGCTGCCGTGTTTAATCCCAGATAGGCCTTTAGTGCTTTAGGTTCACCCCTCTACAAAATAAAACAGTGGCATTGGCCATATTTTATCAGGAATACGTTTGAGTATCAGTTCATATATATAAATATATGCTTATTCACACATATGCATAAACATTTATATTGCACCAGAGCAAAATATATATTTATATATCTATATTGTACTTGATAACCTCACCACACGAATTGAAGTGCTCCTGAATATAATAGCCTGTGTGAGTGGAGGTGGCTATTGTGCATTTTATTGCTGCTACTTGTGTATCATCACATGTTACGCTGGGTAGGCACGCTGAACTTAGCTGAAAGACTGTTGACACCAGTGTCAACAATTGGAGTGGGTTTTTTTCTCATTCCCTTCATTACTCTTTAATACACTTGATTTCAGTACTTTATTTTAACATTCCTTCTTTGTGGTCTGCAAACTTCAGAGTTTAGTTTTATGTGCACCTTAAGAAGCAGGATGACAACACACTCCAAAGTTACCAGAAAGAAATTGCATCCTATAAATGAGTTTTTGGGTAATTCTGCAAGCCATTGTCTCCAGGTAATTGTGCGTATTCAGGAAACATGCAGCATATCTAGAAATACTTCTTTTCATTTTTTATGTTCGGTTATTTTTCTTTGCATTTGCAAGTACCAGGCAACATCAGATCTCCCATGCTGGCACAGCCTAGATCAGCTAGGCTACCTTCATCCAACAGGAACAGAAACCCTCTGTGCTGGCACACAGGTAATGCAGTGGTATGGTAGAAACATCACTTGCATAATTATGCTTCACTTTATGCTGAAGTAAACCAGGCATTTCCAGCTTAATTGCTGCCCTTGTCTCAGAGAGGTCTGTTTCTTACAAATTCTTTTTCTCTTAAGAAATTCAACTACATTTTCTAATTAGGGGTGCAGAAAATCCAAGCAACAAAAATGTAAGTGTTGAAGGATACACAGGCAGTAAAAGTACTTCATGCAGGTATGCAGCATGAAAACATACTTTCCCTTCCCCTCATATAATCCAAATTCATGAATTTACTAGGACAGCCTGGTGGTATAAGAGTTCCTTTGTACTTTCAGATTGGAAAATGAAATCCATAGTTTAATAGAGTAACTGGTTTACAGGTCATGAGTAATGCTTCTCAGACATGGATATTATCCACAGTGTTTTTCAGCTTTTACTGTTTTTTTCAGTTGTGCCACTTTGTCTAAGCCTATGGCATTCAACAGAATATCAAATCTGTATAAGGCAAGAAATATAATACTGTAAATATGGCTCATTTTTTATTAAAACATTGGTAGAACATTTTAAAAGTGCACTCTTTATTCAGGCTGCTAGAGTCACATTGGAGTCCTTAAAACATTCAGATAGTGCAGTAATTACACGCATCTGATGTCGAGAATACAAAACTTAGATAAAAGCTATAGCTTTGTTTTTTTGCTGTAGATATATCATGTTCATTGCTGCACTGAATCAAAACAAAGATTTCTATAATACCGTCCCATGTTATATTTAAATCCTGTGCTAGGAGTCCAATGAGTCATGTCAGCAGCAGAGCTAGTGAGTGAATTTATGTTTGTATCTGGATAACCATCCCTTTAGGTATATAAATGGTTCTCCTTTTTAAGAGCTGATAAGTATGCAGCAGTTGCCTGAGCTGTATGGACTTTTTCATTAGGCTGATGAACTTCAAAGCATTTGGGGTGCCTTCCAAGTATGAAGGGAGGATGCACAATGCATTTCAACTGAAGTGAAGGTAAAAAGAACTCTTTGGAACAAAAGGTTCCAAATCATTCATTTCTTTTTCAACTAAGAGAATATGTATTTTTTTCCTCTAGCAAGCCACTGTTTCCTCTTGCTACTTCTGATCTGTAAAATTAAGTTTTACTTGAGTGAAGGCTTTTTTTGACCTCATGTGTACCAGATATTTTTCTGTGGAGGTCAGAATAGGCATATAGCCTATGAATGAATTCTGGCCACATTTTGCTGCAGAGTCATATTCAGCAGTATTTCCTTAATTTTTTAATGTTCATGCCTTTAAAGTCTATTTTGCTATGGTTTAACCATAGTCTGTCCAAATCCTCCTGTGTATGTTTAAGTTAGACTTAAGTGTTGCATAACCAGAAGTGGAAGGAACTTGCAGTACACTTGAGTGCTGTTGGGGTATGAGTTTTATATGGACAACCCTAGTGTAGCTGTGTGGGTTTTCCTTTCATTTCTATATGTTTAATGTGAGATTT
This sequence comes from Chloroceryle amazona, assembly GCA_027560015.1. NCBI lineage: Eukaryota > Metazoa > Chordata > Aves > Coraciiformes > Cerylidae > Chloroceryle > Chloroceryle amazona. The sequence continues at coordinate 40,978 of JANHFX010022065.1, read as the reverse complement.
GTATAAATAAGGACTAAAGGATTGGATACTAACCTGCTTTGTGGAGGTAGCAGATGTGTTCTTGAAACGAGAAATACTTGCTAGTTAGGCTAGATTCCCCAAGGTCAGCTCCACACAACTTGCTTCTGCTCTACTTGATACTATATGCCTGTAGACTGTTCCCTTATAATCTAAGGCATGGGACAACCTATTTACCAGGTCTCCCTTCTAACACCTGAACATGAGCTATGGCATATGTATGGAGGGAGAAGAGGAGGAGGGCTGCAAGTGTCACTGTGTAGCACTCGTTATGTATTATAATGAAGACTAAGACTATTTTCTTAAAGGGATTGTATTCTTAGGTGTATTTTCAGATGCTAAAGGTATTAAACATGGCTCCGATGTTATGAATCAGGCTGTTAAATTCACAGTCTGGACTTCCCATCTGAAAGAAACTACAACTTTTTAAGTTAGTGGTATGATGTGACACTCCCTTGACTTCGGGTTACATACTACCATGCAATGTGATGTACTTGGACAGTACTTAACCCTGCATGATGGGGAATCTTGGCTTTGAGAACTGAAAAGGTAACATGAATTGAAGTTTGAAAAAGAAATTTTTGCAGGCTGCAGAAGCTGGCATTTTTTATTAACTTATTTTTTTTATCCCCAAGAAGGGAGAAACAGGAAAAATGTATTTCTTAAGTGTGTATGACTGCTTACAGTTGTGGCAGTGGAGCACAGATCCTGCTGTCCCTTAGGTAAAATAATTTGTTTTCTTCATGACTATGGACATATTAAAAATGTAGCTTTTTGCAGGAAGACAGTGCAGCATGTTACAGATGATATGCCATGTAGTTTGGTGAAATCATTGTACATGATATGACTTTTATAGAGTGCAATGGAGTATCAGCATTGTGTAATAGTATGTCAGTGGCTTTAAGATGAGGGAAAGGTCATCCTCTATTAAAGTTGCAGCTATTTTAATCAAAGTCAAGTTTTAGGTGTGCTTTTCTGAGACATAGAAAGTCATTTCACAAAGGTTACTAGAAGGGAATAGGTCGTGAAAAGATGTGGATTATCCCAATGGTAGGATGTAGAGTGGCATTAATGGAGCATTTATTGCTCAGATTTTTCTCTAGAACAGGTGCTTAGGCCGAATAGGTGATTCATTATCAATTGAACAATCGGTGCTGCTGGTATTAGTGGTGCTGTACAGCACATGGGAAATCACTGATAATTTGTCTTTTGTGCTGATCAAATTAAATGGCATTCCAAAGGAAGGATAAATATGTTCTACATTTCCATATTATGTGTTCTGCTCAAAAAGAAGGCTGAGCTGAGATACTCTGATCATCAATTTACAGTTGCTCCTAATTTTCTCAAATCAAGGAAATTATTTGGGATGCTTTTAATCTAGCAGATAAAAACAATAAAAAAAACAATAGCAGGGCAAATTCAAGTAGGAAATAGGGCCCAAATCTTTAGCAGTGATCGTATGAACAATTTACCAAAGTTCTGTATCAGCTGAAATGATTCAATCAGATATATATTTCTAAAGCAGAGCTTATAGTTCCTACATAAATCTATATTGTTCGTATTATGCTGTTGATCTAGTAATACAATTACAGTGGTTCTATATGGTCTTACAGAATCAACCTTTCTTATACTTTTTTCCATTTTTAAGCAGGAATTTGGAGTTGTTTTTTCTTAATTTATGCCAAGTTGGTTTGCCACGTTACATGTGATGTCTTGTGTCAGTGATTTTTGGGATTTGTAGTTCTACAGTCGTCCGTGATTTGTGGAACAAAGTAATAGAATGGATTTTTAATTACTACTTTGTTTCATAATTTTGATTAAATCACTGTGACTGGAACTGCCTTTAATCCTTCTGTATTGAAAAGTCTGATTTGCTAATTTTGGTCCTTCCTGTCCACTTTCTGCAATTCCATCACAAATGAAATTGCTTTAGAGAACATAGGAGAGCTTAGTTATGTAGAGTTTCTCATGACATTAACACAGGTCAGCCTGAAATCATTTGCATGTGGCAATGCATTTTACTTTGTGAAGAACTGTTTTGAGTTACTGCTATTGGAGATACTCCATCCTGAAGGACTTGCAGAGCTGTATCTTCAGATTAACTGAAGAGAAACACTGGGAGTGTCTTTGAGATCACACAGCTCTGCTAGTCCTGATGATGGGAAGTAGGATTTTTCACAGTGGAAACAGAGCTGAGTGAATGACATACGTGTTTCCTCTACGTATTCCTTCCAGTTTAAGTTGCAGAAAAATAAGCACAAGTAAGCACAGACGTCTGTGTTTGAAATCCTCAAAGGAATATAATACTGTTTTGAAAATTTCTGCCTTCTATCTACTCTCCTTGTGCTGTGCACATTGGTGGGAATCCAGAATGTATCTGTAGGTACTAGCAAAATAGTGATATGCAACTGGTGTAACAGACTGAGCTGGGGGAAATGGGAATTAAATACCTAGATCAGTACAGTGTCCTATTTGATTCATGAAACACTACAATCTTTTTACTTCCTTTGTTAAAAGCTGATTTTAATTTACAAATTTAGCAATTTTGTAAACTGAAATGATGGATACAGAGAACACCAGTGTTCTTAGTTCATGGGAGCATTCTTTGTATTACTTGCAGAATTGGATCTCATTATGTTGTTTACCTCTGGCAATCATCCTTTCTATATTCCTTTTTCTCAAGCGGCAGCTTCTCTATGACTGTGTTGCCTGGAGTATTAAGATATGAAAAGGTAATCCTCTAACAGTGGGGATTCAGTAGCAATATAGAAAAAAGAAAAAAAAAACCAACAAAACACAACCAAAAAAACCCCAAAACAATAAGCCACAACTTACTATGCTCAGAGAAAAAGCCCCCAAACCTATAATTAAGATAACACTTCATTTGACAACTGAACAGGAGCCAGACTTTCAGTCAGCTTGGAGCTGGTGTATTTCCACCAATTATTTGAAATCTCTTCAGTCCCCAGATACTGTTGCTCTTCTGTCTGGCAGGACACTGGTGATGCCGATCTATGATCCAACCAAATAGGAAGAATAAATTAACAGCAGTGTAACTGGTACATTGTCAGTGAAATAGAATTAACAAATGCAAGTGAGACCATCATAAGATCATGATTGTGTCTTCAGAGTAGACCATGTTTGAGGTACTCTTTACTGATTGAGAGCATGGAAGGGTTTCATGGACTAAATGATTGCTTCTCATATTTTAAGAGAAATATTTTTTTAAAACATAAAATCTGTATTGTATTCATGCTGTAAGTGCATACCTTGAGTCTTCCAACTCGGAGAGCAAGGTCTTGTGACTCAAATATCCAATCTGTGCTGAATTTTTACATATTGCTGCCATTTATTAACATACATTATTAACATTATTGTTAACATACAGGAACAAGTATATCACTTGTTTCAAGTAGAAATCTTGCACATTTTTCTGCAGATGAAATGGTATTCTTGTAACCCAGATATGTGCTTGACAACTGTTGGTATTTCTTAAGCTTCTGTCCCAGCATATGAACACTCTGTATCAGTTCTTATATTTGCTTATCTTAATTCTTAGCCCTCTTAAAAAATAATTAAAAAAAAATAAATTCCTAAATTTGTCCCTCTTCATAGCAAGGAAATATGGAAATATTCCAAGAAATAAACCTCTTGTCACCCATGGTGGCAGTGGTGAGAGAGAGCAGAAGGGAGACTGAGAACCCTCGTGTGCTTTAGTGAAATTCTGTTGTGTACAACAAGCTTTCACTTCTCAATACTTTCATATTGTTTGGTTTTGTTGCTTGATAGTTTCATTAGAAATAGTTCAGATAGAGTTTTGAAATTGATGTGATAAAGCTTTGTAAAAATGCTCAGTGTCAACCATTTTCTTTGGCTGATTACAAACTGGTTTCATTGTCCATTGTTCTCCTTTCTTTGCTAGTAACTAATATACCACTCAAGCAGTGTGCTGGTTCACTGTTTTCCTTATTGTGATTCATAAATATGAAGGCCTTAACTTAAGCACATTTTGTCCTAATTTCTGAAGTTGCTTTCTAGAGAAAAATGAAGTGCATGTTTTTAGGCAACTTAACAATAAAAACAGATGGAAATCTGTTCATCTGCAGACCTGTAAAGGGAGGCCTATATAGGTACCAATGTGATATAAAAGCACAATTTTTATTATTATTTAAATGAAAGTGTTTGGTATACCCAGAAAAGACTCATCAAGGTTTAGTTTAGTTAGATAGTGTACTTTGTTGTTAGTTTGTTTGGGTTTTCTTAGTTGTTGTTTTTTTTTTCTATTGATTTTAGAGGTATTGTGTCATTCTTTTATAATAATTGTTCTTACAACGAAAAAACTTGGTCTTGAAATATATGAATCATAGTCTTCTTACGGACGGGTGATGAGAAAATAGAGGCTGGTGTGGTTAGGGTAGGAATAAATGCAGACCTAAAACATGTATACAAAGTTATGTTGCTTCAATGTACAATTGTGTTTTCCTTTCCTGCATCCTTAATTTGGAGTGGCATTGCCTTTCAAACTAGATACATAAAATAGCACTCACTATAAAAACAAGTTTTCACAGCTCTGCTTTGGGGTACTAGAAGCTTTATTTATATGTTATATCTTGAAATCTTACATCTGAGGCTGGAGCCCTGCCATCTGTGGTTAACTGCGCATTAAGGAGACTGCTGACAATACAAGTGTACAAGTCAGGTAACATGAGCTGGAAATTATCTGCTAGAAAGAAGCATATCTCTGATACAACTACACCCTTGGATTAAAGGAGTGCATTAAGTTTCTGTTACTTATATGCTTGTTCTTTAACATTTCCCTACTTCAAACCCTCTGTAGCTCTCAAAGGATGTTTTTTCACTTCCCCTCCCCCCAGCTAAGTAATTACCAAAGAAATAGAGCTTTGCACTATTTTGGAGTGTTAGTTTACAGACTGAATAGTGAAAAAAAACCCAAACCTTCTAGCACTGGACATGATATGCAGAGAAGATAAATAGTATTGTTTTACATCACTCTGAAGGTCAGTAGCAACTGAGTCAGGTCAAGGAGATTGTGCCTGAAAGACACAGTAAGGACTGTCACTCTTCAGAGGTGCCAACACGTTGCAAGTCTGTTAGATTTAACGCTATGAGAACATAGCGGCCTCTCATTTCAGTGAGAACATGCAGAGCATGGTATCATCCTATCATCTAGCTTCAACACGAACCATGATTTGTGTGCATGTCTGAGCACTCTATGTTGTGAGGTTCTGGTAAGCCACTGATGGATGATGAAGATTGAAAAAGCACCAGGGTTAGAGATTTTCTGGTTGCAAGGTCATGGAGGAGAGGATACATGGTACCTTATATGTACGTGTTTAGACTAGGATGGCATGTGCTTGGTTTAGATTCCTGTTCCAAATGTGAAGTTCATAAATACTGTAAGACATTTAAATCAAATCCATTCTGCATATTCTCTACCATATGGTAACTATTTTAATGGCTTGTTTTTCTCTCTCTCTCTCGCTCATTTTTTATTTTTTTTAGTATTTTCAGCAAAACCTCTGATGCTGCTGGTGGAAACATCCTAAGTTAATAAAACTGGTATAGGAAACAGGAGGCAAAAATGCCGCTAGCTTGATCTGACATAGGTTGTTTAAACACAGTGTGTAGTTACCCATCTTAGTCATATGATTTTTGTGCTGAAATAAAATGTTAGTATACAGGTATGGAAATTAATTCCATGTATTCACAAAATAAGGTGACCTGAGAAATCAAGAAAAACCTGGTTTTAAGTTCCAACAGTTGTTATATTTTTTAGTATACATTAATTGTTTCTTGATTTCTTCCTCACAGGTGATAGAAATTGGGTAGTAGAAACCAATAAGGTAGAAATACTCTCATAGTTTAAAGAAAAATAAATCACTGGTGAGCAATGGAACCTGTAGCATAGAAGAAGGAAGAGTTTAAAGAAGTTCTGCACATCGATGGGTTTGAAATTAACTATAGCAGCATATCAAACAGCTAGATAGTGGTATTGACAGAGAACTGTCAATATAGGTGTTGGGAAAGGAGGAAAGGTTTTGAGCTTAAAATGATCAATTTATATTTGAACCAAAATTATTAACATTTTATGGTGGGAGGGAGATGGGAAAAGACATTTTAGTTTTGCCTACAGATTAATTTTTCAAATGAGAAAGGGCAAGTTTCATTAGAAATGATCTCCCTGTGTTTCTGAAGATAAGGTACAGGAAAAGGCAAGTTCTGGTTGACATTCATTTTGGTTTGCTTTTCTTATGTGTACAGCAGTCACCTAAGCAGAGTCTTGGGAACGTGTATGGAAAATATATTAGTTTGTGACTCCCATGCATTAAATTACTGCAGGACCTCTCCTTTTCCTCTTCTACTACAAAAGATATTTAACATCTGAGGATTTCTCCCTCCCCCACCCCCCAAATTTACATGTCAATAAAACAGTATTGTACACAGAGGAGCAATGAAAGAACACAGAAGTTAATTAATCTTAAGATTACACAAGACTGAAATGTAATTTTAGAAACTGCTCTGAGTTTCCTACGTAATTTTATTATCCCAGGAAGGACAAAGAAGTCCTAGTGCTTTTGTGATTTAACATTTGATATTAATGAGGAATAAGTTGTTTCCTCTTTTGAAGCAGCTAATTCCCAGCCATGCAGTCAAGCTGGCTCTTGGCAAAGAGCTGTGCTGCCACTATTCCATACTGCCTGCTCTTAGTGAAAAGGCACAGAGCAGCAGTACTTGTTTTCCTTCCTGCGATGATGAGAGCAGCAACTGTGGCATCTCAGGGGTGTCCAGGAACCAGAAGTGAGATTTCTGTGGCATGGTATGTCTTCTGCTTCTCTGGCCCCTGCTATGTCTCTGCTGTGCCATGGGGCATATATGGTGTGTCCCCGATGGCCAGGCCCATGGGAACACTTCAGACACCTCTTCCACATTACAGACCATGGGAACTTCATTCCCACATGAATGAACAGTGACAGTGATAGCTGCTTAGACTATGTGGACTCTACCATTGGTGCATACAGAGAAGCTGCTCTGGTGGGCTATTCAGAACAGCATCTTAATTTGTGCCTCCCAGTTACCTGAAGGAGGGACTGGACTCCTTGATTTAGCTCCTTAAACTTGTGTGGTAGAAAATAAAAAATTGTGTAGTTCCTCCTTAGGAACAAAATGTGAGTCACCAAACGCAATTGCTCACTCAAAGAGGAACAATCCTATCAAGTCCATTGCATCAGTTTAATTGGTAGTGAATTTCAGGTGTACAACTGAGGTAACATAAATGCAAGGAATACAAAGGCACAACACCCTTTTTTGAAAAAAAGCTTTACTTTTCTTGTGTAGAATAAATGATGTCCCCTATTAAAAAGAGTTGTGCATGAAGATTCTTCTGTGGGTGATGGTGAACAGGGACAGGAGATGAAGATTTTTTGCTAACTTGTTAGAAGCAAGAATGCTGATGATAAACTACAGGTTTTTTTTTTGTTAACTAAATCTTTTTAAGGAAGAAATGTAATGAAAAGCACAGGCTTGTCATGTGGGAGGAGGTGTTTTCTTTTAGCTGAGATCTCTTATTTCCAAGGCTGTACATCAAGGGAGTTTTCACTTCAAAGCTGTCTACACTGAGGAATAGTATCATCTAATGAAACTGATAGTTAAAACCTCAACTATCACATAAGTGAGTTGCTATAATAACGCCTGCAACTGTTGCACATCCTCTTTGATTTATTTCAGTTCTGATCTTTACCACCTGCTGGACTAGCATAGCTTTGTTCAAACAGTTTCTTGTTGAGATGTTTTTAAATTAACCAAACTAAAATACATTAAGAATCTATGCTTATCTTTACATGATTGTTTTTTGGGCTCAATAAAAAAGGACACAGATAATAACTGATCAGCTACCCAGAAAAAAAATGAGCCTCACACAGAAGGAGATCAAAGCTACATGCTTTAAATGACAGGAATTTGTCTTAAATAAGATTGCAGATTATTTTACAGCGTGTTAGCTGTGGCACAGATTTCCCTGTTCTTAAAGATCTGACAGTCTGTGTTGATACTACTTCAACAAAGTTGCGGCTCCTGGGCAAATAGTATTTTGAGATGCTGTTGTTCTCTAGGTTTGAAAACAGGTTTTATAGATGTCAATTTGAAACTGATTGTATGTTTTGAGCTTTCTGAAGATTGGGTTTGAACATACAAAATATGGATAATTTACATATTGGTGCATGTATTTCTTCTTAGTGAAGTATTTTATCAGTTTTGTTTATCATGTCAAATGCTATATGGGAAAAATATTTGGGTTACTTGGTTAGAAATAAGATTAAAAAAATCACAGTGATAGAAAGAATCTACAGGTTTATGCCATAGTTACTGAGAAAATAAATACAGTTTTATATCTTTGGAAGCATAGTGAATGGTGGAATATTTACTGTTTTGTATGCCACAAAATAATTTCTCTAACCAACTTTTAATAGAATATCCTTCTGAATAATATTTGTATTAAATTTTCATCCGGTGGGAAGCAGAGGCACCCTGACAATCATTTTTGTTCCTGTTGTAGTAAATCTAGAGGAATACCCTCATACATGTGTGCATGTGCTTGTGTGAATGATGAAAGGAAGACTTATCTCCATAGTGATAAACTCCTTGGTCTTTGCTTCCAACACAATTGTTTTTTACCACAAGAAGGTGTTTGTCTTGTTGAGGAAAACAAGGCTTAGAATAAATTCTTGAATAATGACTTCCAAAGAGAGTAACGTATACGTATTTGCAGTATTTGTTAGTTTAACAGAAGTCAGTTAATATTCTGTTAAAAAGAAGCAATGTGGGTCAGTAGTAGAACAGAAGCCAGAGAATATTTTAATCATTATTATTTTCACTAATCTTCTAATTACTGAATTTGTTGTATTCACAGTTAGTTTGTGATGCCTCCGTTTCCTTTCTTTCCATTCTCATGTTCCCTAGTAAAATGCAACTATTTGAGTTTTCTTAAATTAAGAAAAAGGGAAAAAAAAAAATACCAAAATCAATCCCTGAAGAATGAAAGCTGATTTTTCAGAGCTTTTGGAATTACATTGGTAGTCTTTATGTAAATCACATATGTTATCCATTTACTGGATTAATATAACAATACAGAAAATCCTCCAGGGTGCAAGCATATTACGAACACATCTGCCATCTGAGACAATCACTAGATGCAGAAATGAGTTTGGCTTATGTAGTTGCACTCTGAAAATTAGCAGAGTCTACTGGTTGAACTCAATGCAACATGTTTCATTCTGTTTGCCTTTCTAAATCTTCAGGTGATTACAGAAGAACTTCTTAGTGTCACAAGATACGGGCTTGTTCTATACTGGTCTGCCTGTTTAGGATGGTAGCAATTAGAACACCTAAGCAGCCAAATCTCAGCCCAGGAAACGACTCAATCTATCTCCAGCTAGGGAGAAGATTTCTATTTTCTTAGGATATTGGGCAAAGGGCTGCTAAAATGATTAGGGGATGGGAGCACCTCACATACAGGGATTGTTTATCCCAGAGAAAGGAAGACTCAGGGGCATCTCATGAATATATGGAAATATCTGAGGGGAAGGTGTAAGGAAAATGGAGCAGACTTTTTTTCAGCCATGTCCAGTGACAGCACAAGAGGTAAGGAGCACAAACTGAAACTTAAAATAATACATTTAAAATGTCATTGTGAGGATTAAGTGCCTTATTGTTAGGAGGCAATGGCCCGCTAGCAACTTTTTTGATACTCTTCTGTTTCCCTTATCCAGAGAACTCTGCTTCCATGCTGTGCAGTAGTAGTAGGCATGATGAAATTATCCAAGCAGACTCGGGAGCCGGTTAGTCAGTTTATCAGAGGAGACATGTAGCTTCAACTGACCACTCATTAAGCAGACCTCTTAGCAGGGCTGAGTTGACTGTGGAGAGAGCTTACTGTGTCTACACTGCAAGATTTAGCCCATTTCCCTAATTTAAATAAAGAGAAGCAGATGCTTATGTCCTGGTTTGAGTGAGAACAGAACTAATTCTGTTCAGTGATTTTACTTTTCAGCTCAGTTCTTCTAACTGACTG
>JANHFX010022065.1:0-30773 GCA_027560015.1 Chloroceryle amazona | reverse complement strand
GTGTTCCTGAATCCAGTAGCAGAATCCAGCTCCTGAACACAGCTCCTGTCTGCTGTGGGGCCCGGTCTGGGACCCCCTGGTGCCCACTCCACAGCATCAGTGGTGACAGCAATGTGATTGTCATCAGGGGGGTTGGGTTCAGTACTGGTTTTGTATATATTTGTACATATTCTATTTTATTATTATTATTATCATCATTAAAGCTGTTCTAGTTTCCTTTTCTAAATGCTAAATCTCTTTCCCTTATTCCTTTCCTTTTCCCCTTTGGGAAGGGAGGGGAGTAAACAGAGACCATCTGTTAATTGGTCTAAGGGGCCATCCTGACCCTGAACTGTGACAGCTTAGATATGCATTGTTATAACATTCACTGGATTTAGTGGTTGGTTTTTCATTTCAGTGTGTATTTGAACACTGTGCTGTTACAGTAAGTCTGGTCTATTCCATTGAAGATGGATTATAAAAAAAAGGCTTCTCAACAATTTGTGAATTTGACCTGAAGGTAATTGATGTTTATACAAGAATCTGAGAAATGGGTTAAAAATTGGAGACCTAACCATTATGTAGTTATAACAGGAATTGTTTAAATTTTACAGGGATATGTTTAGTCAAATGAAAGGATTTGTTTAGAAATACCAACTACTTTATCTGTTTCACTATCAAGTTATTTTTTTGCTTTGAAAAAACTTATGCTATTTTTCAATAAGAGTGTTATTGTTTCAGAAACAGATTAAAGGGAATTGGTTCATTGACTATAAACATCTCATTTATTTGAAGTAATTATGTGAAAAATTTCTTCCAGGAAGAATATTTGATATAAAATGAGTCAGTAGTATGTCCTGTTGTTTCTGCATAAATGAGACTTTGTCTCAATAAATTAGAGCCTGTAAAACCATAATCTTAATAAACTTCACAAATTACTTGGCTAGTGACTATTAAAGTGGAAGTGTTATCCACTCTAGAGGGTAATAATTGTTTCCATACTTGTTTATTTCTGAAGATCACAGTAATTGTAAAGCATTCTGCTTGATGTAATCCATTATACAATTGTATTTAAAAAGAGATATGAGCCATTTTGTGTTGTAATTTAATAACTTTGGAAACCAGATATCCAGTCGTCAAACATTATTAAATGAATTCACTCAGAAACATTCAAATAATCACTAGAAAGAAATGAAGAATATAGTACATTTATTCTTGACTTTTGAAAGTTATTTCCTGCTAAGCAAGATTCTCTACTATTCCTGAATAGGAACTTATGGTGTGTATGGCCCATTGGAAAAAAAAGGATCTCTCATGCCCATTCAACTAATCACTTCTGCATTGGTGTAATATTAAGCTTATTAACTGGTCATTTGGATCACTGTGGTAAAGTGCAGCTTTCATTGTTTCTAGTTATGGGAGGTAAAGTATTGAAATGCAGATCTGAATCATGGGTTGGTGGCTTTTGCCTTTTCTTCCTGCCCAGAGCTTTCTACTTGTGTATTGCCCTAGCTTGTTCCCGAGACCCAGATTGCAAAACAACTAGAAACTCCATTTCCCCTGTACATCCTTCTGCAACTTTTATTTTTGTACGCTTGCTTTCCAATTGACTGACTCTGGGAAACTTTATGAACATAAATCATGTTTAAAAATATGGCTTATTTTTGTTTTGTTTTGGTTTTTTTTTTAAAGTTATGTAACTATGATTAACAAGTCTGTAAATATTTTTATTTTTTTTTAATAAATATTACAGAGACTACTGTCACATAGTTAAGAGTCAATGAAGCATTTCCTAAGAAGATTTCAAAATGTGTAAATCATCTCTTTTGGTGTAAAGAATGTTTTAAGGGAAACTGGTAATTGGACATGTTTCTGGTGAGTTTCTGAAGGCATTCATATGAAGCCCTGTGTTTTTATTTTCATAAATGGATTAAGTGTAGCAAGACTGCTTATTAAACTTGTCATTGATAATTGGCAAGACTTAAAATGATATTGGTTACAGTACAGTTTTCTGAATTGTATACAGAGGAGAGACCATTCAGAAATCCAATATGTGGATCGAAATATGCAGGAATATTCCTTGGTATGGAATAGATTATTCTGAAAACTAATGAACCTGCAAAGCATTTCGTGGTCATGATATGCAAGAAATTCATTGTGAATTAAACTGTAGGGTGTTGCGCTAGCATGCAGTTGTAATTTTATTGTAGGTAAACAGTGGGAAGGAAACCCAATGTCTTTTGGAGAGAAAAGTTTAGCATTTTTTGCAACAAAAGTACTTGAAAAACAGCTTGCATCAGAGAAATTTTAAGATCTCTATTTCTTAAGCTTTTGTGAAGCAGATTGAAACAAAGCTTTATTATGGAGCATGAAAAAATTGCTTAGCTCTAAAAGGCTCTTTAATTCTGCCAGGAAAGGTGAATTCAAATGGCAAGTTTAACGCTTTAAATATCTTGGAGGGTGATAAACATTTGGAGTAAACTATCAAAGGACAAAACACGTTCTTCAGTTTTTCTGGTGTACAAGATAAAAACTGAATGCCCTTCCAGAAGTTACTGTTAATCAAAGCTAAGCAATTAGGCTGAATGCAGAGGTAGCTAAATTTGTAATATTCTGGAATTCATTCTAAGTGTTCCTGTGGATCTGAATTTGACAAGTCTCTAAATTTCCACTGTAGTGCATGAAGCCTAAACTCCTTCATTAATGCTTTGATTAGCAGAAACAAAGGGAAGAGATCCAGAAAGACAAGCAAGAATGAAGCAGCAAACAAGAGAAGTTCTTAAGAATGGTATCTGTACCAGCACATGGAGATACTAAGAAAGGGATTTTGGAATTACAGAGTGCTGTTTAGAGTTTAACTCTAGTAGCTTCATGAAGACAAAAACAATAGCCATCTAATCCAGCCTTTGCCATTGTAGTCTTGTTCTCCTAAGTACTGCTTGTTTTCTAGTCCTATGTCTTTGAAGGATGTCCAGGTAACCACTGGTATCTTACCTACAACAGTATCATTGGTCTGAAATTTACCCTTCAGTGCTGGGTGATTGTACTATTTAATAGAGGGGCTTTGCATTATAATGCAAGATAATTATTAATAAGGCTGTGAAGAATTGCCAGAGTAAATTTCTAAAATACTCTGTGCTACAGTTGCATGTTTTCAGTTTTTTCTCAATATTTCTGTGTGAAAGGATTCATTAAGTCCCCATTTATAGAATAAGTGGACTGCTCAGGGCTGTGAAAAATCCAGAATTTTGACTTTCAGGGGCAAGGATTTGGTGTGTAGGAGCATTGAAGGGTTTTTAAGCCACTGGTCTATGTCCAGAAAGTGACACTGAAGACTTGAAGTAGGTGAGTTTGCATTAAATTCCTTGGCTATGTGAAATAAAATACTACTTTTGATCAGAGTGACTGCTGGCCTGTGGGGGGATGGGGGAAGCCACAGTCTGAAGGAAGGCTTATCCTTTTGCTTCCTAAGAGTTTTTCATGTGATTCAGGCTCTTGAACATCACAGCTCTTAGAGTGTAAACCATAGAAATGTTACTCCCTGTGTCTTGGAGTAGAGTCTGGGATTATGACAGCACTGATAAAAATTGATGCCCACAGTATTTTCTTGCTGAGTTTTTGACTGGCTTTCCCTCTCACAACAATGTTTTGCCAGATTGTTGTTTCTGTTGGAGTTGTTCAGCTTATTGTTAGTGTTAAAGAGTATTTTTTGAAAGCTAGCTTGGTGAGAAGGTGCATAAACTTTCACACCTTTGAACAAGAAAGATTCAAGCAGGAAACAGATTCAAACTGATAACATGTTGGAAATTTAAACATCTTTCCAAACAGCTCTTTACTCAGTATTCACTAGAATTCTCTGAGGGACAATCCATAAGTGTGTTTTGTCCATCCTATTCCTTCCTTGCTGTCTTCTGTTTCTGCTCATGTTTGTTTGTTTGTGTTTTTTGTTTATTTGTTTGTTTTGTTTTGTGTTTTTTGTTTGTGTTTTGTTTTGTGTTTGTTTGTTTGTTTGTTTTTGTGCTGCTTCTCTTTCATACAGGGAAAGAGCTGCAACCAGGTCAAATCCTTTCTGTGCAATTAATTCAATAAGCCTTCCTTCATTTAAAGGTTCTGGAGTATTTTGTGGCAAAATATTTAATATAATTTCTTATAAAAGTCTTTTTTAGCATTAAAAAATATCTTAAGAGGCTTATTTTTACTTTTTCAGTACAGATGTTTTTCATCTTTCTCTGAATAAGACGAGTATTTTTAACATTCTTATGAAACTGAGGTTATTTATAAAATAACCATATGAAATGATAAGCTTTTAGAATTTTAAATAGCTAGGTAGTATTTTAAGTCCAAATTAGAACACTTTGCAAAGCTGTTATGGCCAGCTGACTTAGGTGTTGTGCTGAACTTGCCTTCTTTTTCTGATTCTTCTAATCTGAAGCTAAAGGGAGAATATACTGTGAGCTGTTGGAAATTTATGTTCTTTTACTAATAAAAAATGCAGAGTAGAAAATAGTAACTTCAAAAAAAATGATAAGGGGAAAGATCATGATTTGAACACTACTTTTTTCTTTTCAAAATTCCTCCTTAATAGCATCTTCAAAAACCATCCCAGAAGGATATAAAATACATAATCCTGGCTTTTAGAAGCATTACCTAATCAAGAGTGCAGTTAAAGAATTGTGAGGGCATTTCAAAGGAGGTTATTCTGTGAATATAGACTAGAACTATGTTTGAAAAAAGTGTAAAGCAGATATGCTAAAAAGTTGCATGAACTTATTCAGCTTCTAACTGTCATAAAGAAGCCATAGTCCTACTGGTTAAAATCACTATGTGACTCTGGATTTGATATAAAAAATATTTCACTTCTATTGGTTTATTCAGCCTCTCTCTATTGCTGAGCAATTTTACTGGCTTAGATCAACTTTATCTCCTGAAGTTTTCTTTACTTCTGCTATCTTTTAAAGTAAAAAGATTTACTGGTTTTTTTTTTATTATTAATATTTTTTATTATTTATTGACACCTTAATCTGTTCTCTTCCTTATCTTGTGATTTTTTTACAGATTGTGGTCATGCCTGCTTTACAGTTTTGAGAGTGTCTTAAAAGCAAAACCTACATAAAGGTATTGTGAATGAGAAACTTAGCAGGAATGTAAGATTGTATGCAAGCTAGCTACTTTTCAAAACAATTTCATCATCATTTGAGGGCCAAAAAAGCTGAAGGCAGGGAATTCCATTATTACTATATTTTATTCTTAATTCTTGTTTGCCTTTAGGAAGATTCAGGTGTAAGGTTGAAAGCATGCTATTTATTTATCAATCTTATATAGGAGGGATGAAAAGAATCAATATTACACTGAATATAAAGAATCTTAATGCCAGGCAGCCTACCTGTGATGTCTCCTTTGGTAAAATATAAGGCACCAGGAAAAAAGGAGATATATGGAAACGTAAACAGTTTGTGCTTTTTATTTCTAAAGAACCTGAACAGGTAGACTCCTTAAAATAGTTGTAGAGTTGATAAAGACAGTTGCAGCCAGAAGATGAACAGCTATAGTAGTTTAATAGCTTATGACCATCTCATGGAGGGATACCTGTCTGAGTGCTCATTATCTGCTACACATTCAAGTCAGGCAGATCAGCTGCCTTCTCTGCTGGCAATTCATGTATACTGTCTAAGATGAGAATCCCAAACAGGACCTAAGCTGTTTTCTGTTACTAGTTACTACAGTGTGTGAATTCTGTATGGGATTAGTCATCTATTCTGAATACAAGTTTACAATGAGAAATGAACACTAAAAATGTGTACTAGGCTTTCAAAACTGTATTCACATGAACAGATACTCAAGTGAGCATATCCTAATGTAAAGTGGAATTCCCAAACTGTCAGGTTTCCAACTTGGAGACAGGTTGGAATAGGATTTCTCTGGAATTCCCAAACATGGGATGGGTGACACCACAGTTGTGAACTCCAGAGGACGGACCAAGCTATATATTAGGTATATTAGTAAATTACTTTGGGCTTGGGTAATTAATAAAAGCATTCTGGTAAATTGTTTCTTTTCACAGTTTCTGACTGTGAAATATATTTGTCCCAGTTTGATTTATCAGCAATACAAGATTATTAACAAAATGAGATAAACCAAAGGCTGATTTTAGCATCACTTACTATAACAAGTGGTTTAGTAAAACAGCAACTTAATTCTAGGTTCAAGGATGACAAGATTCACACTAACTTACTGCAAGGTTTCTCAAAACCAAGCATTTGTATATGCATAAACACAAAACATACAGACACAGAAATACTTGGCCAGTGAAGTATATAGATGTCCACACTCATAAAAGTAAATGCATAAAATGAAGGACCTAGATAGATGAGTAAAAGAGACTAGCCTATATTTAAAATTTCCCCCTTCGAGTTTAGAGTAAATACAATGCATCAGCATTTCTCAAAGGGTGGGAGTTGAGACTCAAGGAGGTGGTCTCGCCTAGGCCTTGCATTGACATTATTGGTAGGTGGTCCTAACTCAAGGGAGATGCTAGATGCAGCCCTCTGCAATCCAGGAGAGCTCAAAGGCTCTCATTTTGGATCGTTTCTTTATAGAGTCTGAGATAATTGACTTTTGTCAGGCACCTTCCCATCTCAGCCTAACTTGAGTGTTGCAATGTTCTGCTTTGTGCATGTCCACAACTCGAGAGCCCTGCTATTTTTCCATCAGTTGTGCGTGCCCAGAACTTACTGGATCTTGATGTCCTGGTATCCCCCACACTGAGACACAACCACAGTACCAGTGTACCAGGTCATAAGTGCGTCAACTGATGATCCAAGATAAGGAGGGAAGTAGGGCCAGCTGTGCTGAGGTGATGCCTCTGTGCTCTGGTCCACTGCAGAAGGACTATTGTCCCCAGAGAAAAGGGGAGGCAAGAGCCAGGAGTATTAAGGGGGTGCCTGAATGCCCTGGTACACCACTTTTTGCAACCTGTACTTTTCCAATGGGTTGCTGTGTGACTCAGGAGGGGAGTCATACCCTGTATCGAGCAGCCCATGGTGGGGAGGGGGGAATTGTACCACCACACTGTCTCTGAACTTGAGGAAGGATTTCTTAAATCATTTTATTATTTTACATTTAGAATTTATTGTTTTTCCCACATTGACAGAAAGGTGAAAGAGTGTTGGAGAGTGCATTTTAGACACCCACTTTGCATTTAGAGCAAATGACAAAAGGCAAACAGTTCTCAGATCATAGTTTTTGGAGCAGAATTTTGATTAGATGAATTTAGATTCATTCTGTCAAATTTTGAAAATAGGAATTAAATGTCCCATTCAGTTAGGTGGTAATTCACCCTGTCATACCCTTTAAATCTCGCCCTTTACATTTATGACAGGTACAGATATATTCATGACATTTAATTATAGGCACACCAACCATTTGCTGACATAGCCATGATGTCACAGAATAGTTGATGTGGATATTAATGACAATGACAGATGCTTCGTTTCTTGTTACTTTATATCAGTAAAGGAATGTCTTACTTCAAAGATGGTTCTGCACTTGAGAAATATGTGGTACAAAATGCTGAAGCAGTCCCGAAAGCCGAGTGAGAATGTGAAGATTTAACTTGGTATATGGTGACAGAAAGAAGGAGATATTGTTTTGACAAATGTCATAATTTGACAGTTAAAATAAATACACCAACTATCAGATGAAAAATGGTATAACTGGTGAAAAGTATCTACTGTATTCCTATAGCTTATCCATTTGAAGAACATATGAACATTTATGACATTGGTACTCTGGAACAGCTGTAGACCTTTTGATTGTAAACCAGTGATGCTGTATCTCACGTTACAGTGATGCATTTTCTTAAATTAATTATTAATAAATAATTAAACTATTCCAGAAAGAATACTGCAGCATTCCACAGTAGAAAATATGTATTAGTCTCAAGGGTATCATGAAGCTTACCATAAGTAAACTAAAAGAATCACAGAAAGATCTTCTAGAGCCAAGAGTAAATAAAAGTGTTTGTTCCTTTCTCTTCTGTCCCTTTGGTTATAGACAAATGAGAAGGGGTCCACAGGAGGGCTGAAAGAACTCAATTTGTCATAAGGACTTAATTCTATAGGTAACTGCAGAAGTCCTTTAAAGTGTTTCATATGCATCAAAATACCCAGATGCTCAAGTCGTTTTGTTAAGATACAATATTGGAGCCTACCTCAAGGAGACATGCTGCACTGGTCTGCTGCAGATACAGCCTTTCAAAGGTAGAGCCAGAAATCTTGGAAGCAGTGCCATAGGAAGGGCTAATGAGCTCGGGCTGCATGCTGCACTGTGCTGGGCAGAGGCTGTGCTTTCTTGAAGTACATTGATTGGTAATCACAGAATGGTAGGGGTTGGAAGGGACCTCTGAAGGTCATCTAGTCCAACCCCCTTCCCAGAGCAGGATCACCTAGGGCAGGTTGCATATGAACACAGACAGGCGGGTTTTGAAAGTCTCCAGAGAAGGAGACTCCACAACCTCTCTGGGCAGCCTGTTCCAGTGCTCTGTCACTCGCAGTGAAGAAGTTTTTCCTCATGTTGAGGTGGAAATTCCTGTGTTTCACCTTGCTAGCATTGCATCTTGTCCTATCACAGGGCACAACAGAAAAGAGCGTGGCCCCTTCTACTTGACACCCACCCTTCAGATATTTGTAAACATTAACAAGATCCCAAAAAGAGACTGGCTTCATCCTCTTGACACCCGCCCTTTAGATATTTGTAAGCATTGATAATAAATCTCTTTGCTTAGTTCTCTGTACTTGCTGGATTTCAGGAGCTTCATAGAGAAATACCTTTCATATGCAGGCATGATTATTAAATTGTCCAAATTATTTTCTGGCTGTATTAAATGACTTGGTTTATTCAAACTGAGGATCTGACTCATAGCATCTGTTTTGTTCAACTCTGTTATCCCCCTGCATTACAATATTTATATTTCGTAAAAATTTTAGTTTGTAAGGAAATGCAAGAAGCCAGAATTGTGTTAGATGCCACATTTTTCCTTAGAGAGGGTAGGTATTGGCATGTACAGTGGCCAGCTGCTACTGTACTTGGATGCATCCTTTGCTTTTCTGCCAAGAAAAAGATCTGAATACATTCAACAATATATTAATTGTAGGATAGTACAACTTCCTTTTATTTGGTTCCTTGTTGCTGTACAGTTCTTAAATGTGTGTTATTATGGAAATGAGATAATTATAACTCTACTAGTCTCAGATTTAGATTTGACCTGAAGCTGATCTAATTTTCTGTATCTACACTGGATTATTGTCATAGTTAGAGGGGCTGGGACCACTTTATCATTATGTGGGTAGAAGCAAAAACTCTGTATTCTATACTTTCCATGTCGTTGCTCACGGGCTGTTAACAGATCATTGGTAGCATCTGCCCAGGACGCACCTTCACATCCAGCGGGAGGACTCCTCTCTGTTAATGGGACCATCAATGCCTTGCCCATGACTCCTAGATAACTCCCTGTGGGAGTTTAGTGGGAAGTCTCGGACCCACCTCCTGACTCCCAGCAGGACATCAACCCGTTGTGAGATGCTCCGCCCAGGGGGGAGGAGCCAAGTGCTGCCACCCCGAGATGGTCTGGGGCTCAGGTCAGCACGAGGGACCCTGCCCTGATGGATTTCCGGAGCGGCCAGACCTTCTGGATCTGCCCGGACCCCCCGCCGGTTTCTTCTCCGGAGGACGGGAGCAGCCAAGACTTTTTTCCACGGGATCGCTGCTTCAGCAGGACCATCTCATCGGGACTGCCGCCACCACCCCAGCCGGCAGTGTCGGGTTGTATATGGACTCTGTTTGGGGTGTTTCTTTGTACCGTTGCATTTCTTTTGTTTTGTATTTCTGACTTGAGTCTCTCGCTGGTTTGCTTTTCAAACCATTACAGTTATATTTTGAAATTTTCAGAGGACTTGTCTGTTGGTAGCTGCAGCTCTCTGTCCAGTACATGTCAGTATGTTTCTTCATTACATCAGAAAATTATCTGGAAGCTCAAATAATTGTGGCTGGGCCATTTTCCTAACCTGAGTCTGACCTATTTAGTTTCTTTTTTATTGGATGTGTTCCATAACTTTGATCATCCTGTCCTGTTCTCTGTATTTTTTTCAGTTCTGATGTTTCCTTTCACTAAAGGAAGGAAGAGGAATAGAACCACCCACAGTATTTAGGTTGTGAGTTTATCATGTATTTCTTGAGTAGCATGGTAAGAGTTTTGTTACTGACTTCAGTGACATCACTGTGTCTGAGAACCCTTACTAGAGTTTTAATCCCATTTCTAGGAGTTTTTTAAATGAATTTTGTGGGTTTTCCCCTCCCTAAACTTCGTGTCTGATCTATCCATCTAAGAAATATGGAAAAATTGTAATTTTCCATGGAATGGAAGATGTTTAAATAAAATCTTTGAAAATGTAAATATGGTAAGGTTGTCAGAGTTTAGCAGTACTTACTGCAAATGAGTATCAGCACTTGAAGATCACAGGTTGCCTATTTCTTCCTTTTGTAATTACAAGAGTCAATAAAAGCCATGCTCTTGAACTAAAATGTAGGAGAAAAAAAAAATCAAATATGACACAGTGAGTATCTTTTTTCCAAGCTTTTCAGTTTCCCTAAATAGAATAGATGGAAAAATCAAGGCTGCTCCTTTGATGTTATGTTTTTGCCGAAGTATTTTGAAGAAATCTGGACAGATCAGCACTAAGAAGGCACAGGTTTGGAATTGTGCTTAATGTTTCATTTCAGTTGTATAAAATTCATGTAAATTTTTATTTTTAAAAGTGCATGGTATCATTACCCGCACATCATGCTTCTGCATTGTGTTACATAGAAAAGATTCTCTTCATCAGTGTACCATTTGCAGTATGCAAATGCAGAAGTGCCATTTAATAAGAGACTGATGCAATATTTGGCCTGGGTCACTGTGGTTCCTGCTATTGTTTTTGTTTGTTTTGTTTTGTTTTTAAACAACCAACCAACCAAAAAAAAATAAGTATCAGCACAGTGCCAGAATCAGACAGCCTAAACTCCATGTCCCCGAGCATAGAGTCATCTATTGGGTATTTATGTCTCAGTGCCCAGGGCAAACCAATGTAAACCTGTAATCACTGGAATGCAGGTCAACCAACCTTTGCATCTCCTCATCATTTATAAACAGATCAAGTTTTAGTGACTCAGGCCCTACCAGCTTAAAAGATGTCTTAGATCATTTGCTGAATATGGGAAAGTGACATTGGTGGTATAATCCTTTTGCGTAGTTAGCTGCATGATTTAGCTTTGGAAAAATTATCATAAGAATTCTGATGTTTAGATTCCAAAGGAGCTAAATCACTGACAGAAAGCAAAATCTTTATATTCTTTCTGTATTTTAATCTATCCACACAGAGTTCTCAGCATCCTCAAAACTTTTTTTTTCATTATTGCTATATGTTGGGTAGAGCAATAGGAAATCCTGACTGACAGGATAAAGGTTAAGGGGTACATGTAATCCCTGAAATGCAGAACCATTTAGCAATATTGAAAAAAGCTGCTTCGTACAAGGCATTAACAAAATGCATTGTGAAAGCTTGGCACCCAAATTAATGTGTCTGCCAATGTCAAACCAAAAACTTTGCTAGCAAAACAATTTGTCCAGTACTAAGCAGATGCCATCATGGCAAGATTGAATGAACATTCATACAGGGATACCATCTGTTCGTAATGGCTTTTGAAGAATAGCAGATGAAAATGCACTGAAGACATGAAAGTGCAAGACTGAACATCAGTGGAAACAGGACACAGTGCATACAGAACGGTGGCAGAACAGCCAGCTACTAGAAGCGGTAGAACTGAAGGCATTGGTGCAGAGGAGAATGTGCGAGTGTATCCATGAAAAATAAAATAGTCTTGGAGCAGTGAGAGAGAACCACCATGAATAATTATGTCTATCAGTTATTACATAGCTTAGCTGTTGTCCTTGACTGTGAAAGGTTGTTTTTAGAATTGTGGAATATGTAAGGAGCGTCCTGTCTTCCACACTAGAGAGGTGATCCTGTATAGGATGAGTCTGTCATGGTCTGAGAGTTACCTAGCCAAATCTCTTTGATCGTTTTCTGCAAATCTCACCCTTTTTAAGCTGGTGGTCCCCTTTCAATCCTGGGAGTGTCAGACAAATTCACATTAATTGTTTGTCATTTTAAACCCTACTGTAGCCTCTGATGCTTAAGATCATGCTAATAAAAGGAATGATAAAAGAAAAATAGAATTCTCTATTTTCTACAGAATTCTCTATTTTATATGAATACCAGATAATACTCTATATTACTTGGTGGGAATGTGTTACAGGTTTATTTTTATGCCTTAACGCAGCAATAAGCCAACATCAGCACTGCAGTACCACATTTTCAAGTTCTCCTTCCTTGGAAATAATTTCCAAAGTTTAAAGTCAGGTAGTTTTTATGCTTCAAGGATGGTATCCTATGACAAGGATGCTTCTGGAGACAGCTTGAAGAAATAGTGAGCAGGGACTATTTCTGAACAAATTTCCTCTCCAGAATGCAGGTGCCTAGGCTGTGCACAAATCTCTTTCTGCTGAAGATCCAGAGGTTGCAGACCTGTCTTGAAGACAGTCTGCTCTTTCAGCAAGACTCACGAGTTTTGGATGGTGACAGGTCAGCATAACAGCAACCAGCAGCTCTGCTTTGAAGGCACCTGACTGTGCCCCCTCCTGCTCCAAGCGCAGCTAGATGGGTTTTATAGATAAAGTGGCTGTGGATGCATTTGAGGGTCAAGCAGGGATGAAAATCCTGTTGGTGACGGTAGAGGTACATGCTTTGAGTACACATACAGAAGTGGGTTTTTGAAAGGTGTAGTTGCAGCTTTACCTCACTTGATATATCAGTAGAGCCTAGGCAAATTTTGATAGCTTGGTTATTCCAGCTGGGTGGGGGTTAGGCAGTTACTTAGGAAGGAACTTTTATCAGGAATGGGAAATAAGACATCAAAAGCAGGATTCAGCAGGTATTTAGCATGACTTGAGGTGTCCCTTTGACCATGCCTTCAGATTTCTCTCCTGAAAGGAGTCCATCTCCTACAAGTTAGCAATATCTGCTTGCTCTGCATGGGGTGTCTCAGCCTTAGGTATGAAAAGCTTTGATTTAGACAACTGAATCTTGTGCCCAAAAAACAGCTACATCTGGTCTAGGTACCTTGTAGATCTGATTTGAGTTTTTAGAAACCTCTAATAGCCCTGAAAGACCCCAGAGTTTTTTGTAATCTGTTAAACAGAATACATAGGTAGATGATACAAAATGTCATCCCCACAAGCTGGAGAAGTCCACAAAAGGAAAGAACTTCTTCATTTTTTTCCTTTTTTTTCTTGTTAAATATATAGGGTTGGATTCTGATCTCACATCAGTCGTAAGGCACCAGTATATAGAATCATAGAATGGTAGGGGTTGGAAAGGAACCTCTGGAGATCGAGTCCAAACACCCTCCCAGAGCAGGATCACCTAGGGCAGGCCACACAGGAAGAGATCCAGGTGGGTTTTGAAAGTCTCTAGAGAAGGAGGCTCCACAACCTCTGTGGGCAGCCTGTTCCAGGCTCTGTCACCCTCACAGCAAAGAAGTTTTTTCTCATGTTGAGGTTGAACTTCCTGTGTTCTGGCTTGTGACCATTACCTTTTGTGCTATCGCAGAGCATAACTGGTATTTACTTCTAGTTTGTGTTTCTGAATATAAAATCTATGTGTTTGTGATACTTTCAGTTTACTTAGATCCTTTGCCAAAGACAGTATTTTAGATACATTTTTCCTAGCAAAAATTAACAATTGAGAGTTCTTAGGTTTCAAAACTATTAATACATTATGTAGAATATAAATGACCTATAAACAGGCAACTTTTCATATCAGTCTTAATGCTGTAATTTTTTTAAGTAGTTCTTTGAGACCTAATATTTCTGTAAATCTGGCCACTAGCTTCAGCTAAGGAACTGAAATTAGCTTATTTTAGTTACAAAGTCTATGAGAAATACAAGTAATGTAAAAAGCAACATTAATTGAGCTTTGTTTTATATCTTACATTTTTGTTGTGGAAGGAAATAAGCACAATTAAAGCAGACTTTTGTACCACTGTCATGTGCTAGTCATAGACCAGAGCGAGTTTTTGATCGTATTCTCAGGAACAGAACTAAGACTCAAAATGAAGTCAAGCACCAAGTGACTTTATTTGCCTGAAAACAAGTTTGCAAAGTGAAGAGAGAGAGAGAAAGGAAAGAAAGGAAGAAAAGGGTCAGTTGTGATAGCTACCACCATGGATCTGTGACATCCTGTCAGTCCAATTTGTTTCCAAGTCTGGTGGGAGAATGTTCCATCTATGTTGGTTGTTTATCAGGTTGTCCTGATGAATATTCATCCTTAACTGTTTTGCTTAACTGCACCCACCACCCGGCAGTAGCAGGCAAGCCCAACACCATCTCTGAGGGGTCTTCAGGGGTCTCCAGACCCCCTAGTCTTCCAAGCCCTGGGTCTGGGCACATACACAGGGCTGAGGTTGATGTTTTCACAGTTAATTCTGTATTCAAGCTCATAAGGAAATGGGAACTTCTAACTTGTGATCCATTCATCACCCAGTTTGTGGTTTGAAGTCTGCCCACACTGGTGCAGCAGTGTTGAGACATAGAACACACAGTTCCTGTCACCGTCTCTGACAACCACTCACTATAGTCAAATGTAGAAATGCCCTTTTTTTCTGAATGAGGATTTGGGACAAACGTTGCTGAAATTCTCCCATAGAAAAATGGGAGACCATAGCAATAGATCTTTCTGCTATTCACACAGGTGCACTTTGTGGTGTGCAACTGTTGATACAAAGGTATCCATTCCTTGAACAGTGGGATGTGTGATCCAGGACAGTGATTCTCAGATGTGGGCACCAGGAACTTCATAGTGTGTCCTCATTAGATTTGCCTAATATGATAATATTACAATTGTCAGACCCGTGTCTGCTTGTGTAATATTGCAGATTTTGAGAACCACATTACCACACTCCATGTATCAAAGATGAATCTGATGTAAAATTTATTTAGTTTGGTGCACTGAAGATCCTTTCCTGTCCTCAGTTATGAACTAAAAATGACGCCTTAAAAACATCAGAATACATCACATATGTAGATGATATAAACGCCCTTTGTGACAGTTGAGATGCTGTCAATTGGAAGATAGGTCAGGACCCCCATGTTCCTTAATGTTCTTGTAAAAAGTGTTTGCCAAGATCAAACCAGGTAAACTGCTTTTTTGGTCCTGGTTCTGGATATTTTCTCCACAGAAATTTCCATGATTTGCAGAGATTTCTGAAAAGCCTTAGTGCTTTTTAGAATAATCTCCTAGTGATGACAGATCTTACTTAATGATTGTGACATTCTTGACTTGTCCAGTTCTTCTAATTTGTGCTTTGTCCTTGACTAATTTCTTTTACTTAAGCATGTGTTTCAGTATTATTTATTCAGTGGTCATTCACTGCACAACTTAAACCTAAAGAAAACTAACAAAAAATACTAATCTCCTCAGATTTCTCTCCAGAAAGCATAATGCAGTAAAATTATTAAACTTATTGTCACTTGCAACTGTTACATACTACTTTTTGGGCATTTTTGCCATTTAGGTTTCTTTTTTTGGCACAGCTGTGAATCACTGAACTCCTAATTTAGAAGAGTTTAATTAAAGTCTGTTGGGTTTTGGTTTTGTGGACTGCTTCTTTTTGGTTTTGTTTTTCTAAAGAAATATCTTGTATCTTTCAAAATCTTTCATCAACAACATTTCATGGTTCATTTGAATGTTCTTATTTTGTGGTTCCTCATGTAATCGGATGGTGTTTTATTGTTTGGAGAGGAAAAGGTATCAGGGACTCAGCTGCCATTTGCTTTATGCTTCTGCAGGTGACATATTACATTGTCAACACTTGCTTTACTACACTGGCAGTAATTTAATTGGCACCATGCTTAGCCTCATGTTACTCACTTTCAGGATGGTTAGATAAATAAAGGCTGTTATGTGCTGTTTCCAAACCTTTTTTTAAATCCAAATGAGCACTGCTCTGCACCAAGACATCAGGGAGTCATGTTTTCTATTTATTCTTCAGTATCAGGATTCAGAGACATTCACTTTTGAAAACATTCTTGCTCATGCTGAAAAAAATAGTACTGTCAGTTACTAAAGTAGTTCCTGTCATTTTTGAATGGTTGCCCATGTATTTCATAAACTGTGTGAACCTCTCTGATTTTTTTGGTTATCAATACAGAGACATTTATCAAATCATGTTCATTTATCAAATCTTATCTTGAAGTCATATGATGGTGTCCTGATCTTAGCTATGATTTGAGTTATGCGTGTGCAATCCTGCTATTGCATTCATTGATGCAGTGAATGTATCAGTCACCAGTGGAAAAGCAGAGCTCCCCAAGTTGTCTGGATGTACTTTTGAGTTAAAGTTAGTCTGGGATTTTAAAAGCCTTTGAGAGCCAGGCTAGCATAAGGAATATAAATGATAATGCTTTGTTTATCAGTGAATAACTGCCACTGGAGCTATACATAAAGGCACATGTATGAATTTTAATGGACTTAGACCAATGGAAAAATTTGCAGAAGCAAAAAGTGACAAAGATCAGTACAAGGAAAATAGTTAATATATTCTAATGCTCTTCATTCTAATCTCATTTGCTAAATATGAAGATAAAGTGGACAGTATCACACAACTGCATTCCTTCACACAACTGCATTCCTTCATAGCAAACCTTCTGAGCAAACACATATAATGAATTTCCCATCAGAGGTTAATGTCAATGTATGTTATCCAAACACATTCTCTTCAATGCTGAACTGAAAGTGCAGGAAAGAAAATGTCAGATACTAAATTGTCTGAAAAGGTATTTCAAGTATTATTTGAGAAGTATTCTCAAGTAATGAGAAGAAATAAATGAAGGGGTTTTTTTTTGCACAAATTACTTGTGTCTTCTATGTTTTGAAAAGTACATGAAGAAGCAGTTTTATCAATGCTGATGAGTAATAAATGCTTTTGAAAATGAGGGATGTCAAACAGCCATCCATGTATTTTTGTTCCTTCAAAATATATTTGTGAAGGAAAAAGAAATCATGAACTTAAATCTGTATGTAGAATATCAACAAGAAAAACAAGCTGGTCAGCTTTACAACAGTTCCTATAGTGATCTGTTAAAATGAGAAAAGAAATGTGACCTTAGATCAGTGAAAGATATTTAAGAGTCAGCATCCTTTGGTAATTCCACCTTTCTGCACCTTTGTGCATCCCAAATGATAGAAATTAATATTAAAGAAAGACCATGCTAAATGCAGGTAGTCCTGCAACTTGTTAGTGTGGTGGTTTTTTTTTTTTCTAAAAATTGGGTATTTTCTACTGAAACACGGGTTGTTTTTTTTTGATATATAGAAGAAGAGCTGTTTAATGCCAAACCGTAACACAGCAGATCATGAGGAAGAGGGAATAATAGTGTAGTTTCTGCAGGATAACATACACTAGGGAAGGAGCACTAAATAAGTAGGATATAATTTCCCATTAGAATTTGACTGGGACACCTAATTTTACTGGCCACTAGCTGAGAAAGTCTAACTGAATTATATCTGTCTGGAGAAATAACTTCTTAAAATGACGCACAAAGCAGCATGAACAAGATGGATGCAAATATTTATAAATGATTGTTTGCTTTGCCTAAGACTCTAATCCCTGCAAACTCAAAAGTCAAAGTCCTAAAGTAATTATTGAACCACACACACTTCTACTTATATGGTTCTTGTCATAACATATGATTTACAGGAGGAGTGGAAGGAACGTAGAAAATATTTACAGAATCCCTGCTCAGTGCATTTTACTACTGGAGAGGGGAGATATCTTTGCAGAGCTACCAAAGGAAGCCTGCCTAATCCAGACAGCTCCTTACACTTGAAGGTGATTAAAAACAAAGCATATAAAAGAACAAGGCCACCCCCACCACACACATACACCTTGGAAGAACATGTCATCACTGACTTCAAGGTTTACCAAGTACAGGGTTGGGGTTTTTTGTGTGTACATAAACCTGCCAAACAAGAATGCTCAGAGCCATCTCAGGGGTATAGCCTGTGCAATAAACATCCTCAAATATTTGTGGTTTCTAAAACTTATTGCAGTCCTGTCACACCAGAATGCAGTGTACAGGTATAACAGCCACTATAGATATTGAACCAGCTTTGGACTGGGCAAAGAATCTATCTACAGTGCTAGAGATAGATTCAGTTGGCTTTAGCAAGGCTGTTTGGAATAAAGAAAGCCTGTGGACATCTTATTACACTGCTACCTGTGTTACCCACTATTCAAAAACTTCTGCTGAGTCGTTTATCTTTGTTGTGCTTTTGTGCACTTCCATCAAATTATTTTTTTCCGAGAATGCAATGCTCTGGAAATGCTTTACAAATTCTGGAGGAGTTGCTATGTATTTTTGTGGAAATGTTATGCTTTTTCTTTTTTATTTCTTTTAAGAAGAAAATTAAACGTGGTTTCTGCATCACTAAATTATTAATATTTTTGTGGTTTAGTTGACCTATAAAAATTGTCTGTCGCCCTCATAACAAAGATGTGTTCTATAAGAAATTAACAGATTGGGCACTTTTTGGAAGTGCAAGAATGGCAACTGTTCCTATTCAGATGTATTTAATTAGTGTTTGTAAACCAAATTGCTTTCATCAGCTTCCCAATCATTATGTCTTTTTTGGTAGCTTTTTCTTGCAACATTTGCATTTTTTCAAATACTGTCATGCAACTACACATTAAAACTTTTATTTACTGACTGTATTCACACAGATTCTGCTTCTGTCAAACCAGTAAATTTTCCAGAGGAAAAATGTATTTCTTGGTGATAATAATGAAATAGCAGGAAGACTTATGACATTGACAAAAGCTGTAAAATATGTAAATGAAACTAAAGTATCTTCTTCCATCATCTATCTGGGAACAGCAAACAACAAAAGAGTTATTCCTCAAACATTTTGCTACAGATTGAACAGTAAACCAGAGAGAGTTTAGAAACTCTGAAAGAATTGAATATGCTTATCTTCAGCTATAGCAGAAAACCTCAGTCCTGCACTAGTTTTTCAGTTTAGGTTATTACATTCTACCTTTTCTACCTAAGATGCCCTCTGTTTTCAGTTATTCTTTCAAGGCATTTATGGTATCACCTCTTCTCCAGGAGCTTTATTTTCCTAGTAAGTTAAATAATTCAGGTTTATCTGCAGAAAATGTAACAGATAAATGTACAGAATTGCAGGTTCAGTTTGAAAACATTATCTCTACTGCTATCCAAAAGTTAGTTGATTTGGCTTAGAATAACACCACAAATACTATATGTTGATTTTTTTTTCATGAAGATACTTGAATTGAGTCAATTTTTCCTTTGGATGACTACCTCTATAATATACTTCTTTTAAGTGTAGGAAAAACACACCCACAACTTTAGAAAAGTAACTTTTATATTTTCTTTATGGTACTCAGTGATGCGCAGAAGTGTTAACAATTCTACTTCTCTAAGTCCCATGAGATATCCACACTTAGAAATGTACTTAATTTCCACTTCCTTTTGCATAACAGCAGAACAGCTAAAATGTTAAGCAGGAACAATATATAATGAAACCTAAAGGACTTGCAACCATCACATCACTTACTACTGCAGTACTTATAAAATAATTTACCAGAGTTAAGTTTCCAATTCCAGCTCCATAGAGAAAATGAAGTTTATCATAGGAAACCAGATGGTTTCCAGAAATTAATATCTTTTTCTTTATTCAAAAGAGCACAGTAATAGGATATCAGCAATCCCTAGTGAGGTAAGTCTGTGACCATGAAGTTTATAACAGAAAATTCACAGGTTTTCTCATCTTTTGTAGAGAAGAGATTTCATCTCTACACTAGAAAAATAAAGAAAAAAAATTAAGGAGGGTTGGTGAA
This sequence comes from Chloroceryle amazona, assembly GCA_027560015.1. Classification (NCBI taxonomy): domain Eukaryota; kingdom Metazoa; phylum Chordata; class Aves; order Coraciiformes; family Cerylidae; genus Chloroceryle; species Chloroceryle amazona. Next base: position 10,778 of record JANHFX010022065.1, on the reverse strand, counting down.
GTTGTTTCAGACCTCAGGTTTTTAGTTTGAAGATCAAAGGTTGTAATTCAGTTTAAAAATAACATTCTGGTTTGAATTATAATTTTCAGAGAATGTTTATCTCAAGTTGAGTTTCTTAGATGAAGGAAACTATATAAGCCCAAACTAGTTTCACACCCGTAAATTAAATATTTTTTTTTATGGTAGTTTTTATTATGATAAATTTTGTGATGCTGATATTCCTCCAATTATTATTTATATGCATCACAGAAGTGAAGATGGCATATTACAAAGTTCAGGGGGTGACTGTAATAGCAATTATTTACACTTCTGGAATCGGAAAGATGCTAAAGGAGTTTCAGCATAAGATCTAGTGTGTAATCAGATTTAAATCCTGATTCAGCTGCTTTTGAAGTTGTTATTCCATTTCTTCATTCAGTATATTTTTGTAACTAAAATTCTGCTCTGAAACACATACAGTAACAACTGGGGACTTAAAACAACCATCAACATCAATGAAGTGAATATATTTGAGCTGTCATTTAGATATGATTCTTTCTCCCAGGTAGATGTATGACAGGTACCATAGTCATGGGATTCACCATACCTGACTTCATGTCACATCCTGCTTGATGGAGAAGGCAGAAGGGAGTGATGGAGGTTCAGTGATTTGCTTGGGTCAAATTAAGGAGACTTACACCATAGGTCCATAACATAAGTCCCCTGACTAAAACTATATAGGATGTACTTAAAGGAAAAAGAAGGAGAGGAGAGGAGGGTGAAAGGGTAGGCAAAGTTCCAGATCACCCTCCAGGGTTCCAGCGACATCTGGGCTAGTCCAGTCCTTGGGGCTCTTCAGTGGTGGGTGCACACCTGCTGGTGTACTCAAGCCTTTTTTTATTCCCTGTTGAAAGGGGTGTTGCTTGATGTATCCCTTAATTTGCATGGGAAGTGTAGAGAGGTGGTGCTAATTTGTATAGAAAGTGTAAGGAGATGGTAACCGCCATTCCTCACATGTACAAGATGTGGAAGGGCAGCATCAACCCTTTCCACCAACGGTCTCAGTGGTTGCAGAGACCCTGTACTTTATTACCCTTTGCCTGGTAGGCAGCACATATGAAAGCTTGGCAAGGGGACAAGGTCACATTTTCCAATGTACTTCACTTCCACCTTAGCTGGCATATTTTGTCCCTTGTTCTAACCAGAAGGCTGCTTCTCATGTCAGCCATCAATTCTCTCAGGTCAGAGTGTTCTTCACACAATGTTTGAGACATCAACTCACTTGTATCAGAGTTTGACTCTTCAGATAAATTTAGTTAAAATTGCAGCTGTATCTGAGGTAGTTCTCTGGACTTCCTTTATTTTCAGTGGAGGCACATTTTGACTTCCTATTTGTTGCACTTCAGAATACTTTGAATCATACTTAGAAGTTCCTGTCATTGTATTAACCATAAAGATGTCTGTGCTGCTACCTCAGGAGCTTCTTTTGCAAACACTGAGCAGTGTAAATGGTTTGCAGTTTTTGTTCTGAGTTTTTGCTGAAGAATGGAATTTAATAGGAGACAAAAAAAAAAAGAAGAAAAAAAAGCCTCCAAAATTTCTTCAGAATTTCCTAGGTTTTCTGCCTTGGATACTCTTCTCGTATTACAAAGCAATATATTTCTCATAATTTCTTTGTCGTACTTACAGCAGGCCATAATTATGCCGATTATTTTTCTTCCTTCTACTTCCACTTTTATTTTCACTAAGAGAAGTGTGAATGCTGGGAGAACGAGTGGCTTTGAACTGTGACAATAATTTTGTTTCTACTATGAGCTGGAGAGCCTGTGTATTAAAACACTGCATGGAAATGGTGTATGGGAACATAAGACTTAAGGAATACTATAAGTATATTATGTGAACAGGTAGATGTTAAAGGTATAACAGCTGATAACAAGGAATCTTTTCGCTCACTGGTGTATTTCACAGTCAATAATGATTGACTAACTGTGAATTAAAAAGAGAACTGTTTGGAAAATCGGAGGTTTGGTAGATGTTTTCAGCTTTTTTCATGCGTTTTTACTGTCTGATTGATTGACTGTCAAGTCTGATGAATCATTAGACGAGAAATAACAAAGGAGTGCAATAATATCTGGAAAGGGATAGAAACCTTAATCTTATCACAGTGTGCACAACTGGGCCACATTTCAAAGGGCTGGCAGAAGTCTGGAGCCTCTCTCTCTTGCATTTGGGACTGTATTTCAGTGCAGGTCCCTGCCTGAGCCATGTTTTTAGCAATACTTGTTGTCTGGTCATGTACCTTGCTACTCCAGGGAGATCAAAGAGCTCATGAATTGGGGTCACTGCCTCCTGTGTAGAACTCAGTCTGTCCTGATCTTTTGGCTGTCATCTGCCCAATTCTGTGCCCTGTATCTTGTCACATGCTCCCACATGTCATTTGGTACCATTCTGGCTTGGGGTCTAACCCGGGAGGGAAGTAAGGCAAGACACAGACCAACAAGAGGTTCATACTTGCTACTTCAACCTCTTAAACCCAAAATGTACACATCTAGAAATCTATTCTCAGCTGCTATCTATTAACTCCAACTATTTAGGTTTACATTAGAGAAATTTCTTAGTTACTTAAATGTTCAGTGAGGCCACTATTGGGTATGCATAGAAGTACCAGCCTTTTGATGGTATTTACCAGCTGAACACTTAGCTCATTTCCTAAATTCCAGATGGATTTCCTAGATAAGCATAGCCTTTTTGCCAGCATAGGTGCAAGCTGTGCATAGCTAACTCACAGATCACTCAGTGCAGAGCCACTGAACATACCTAATACTCAACAAAATATGAATGAAAGAAGAGTTACTATTCTGTTTTATTTGGATTAAAGCATTCCTTCATTATGGAACCATGGATAGAGGTGAATGTAGAGGGAGATGCCCTAACCACTGAGGTGGAAGTATTCTGCAGTATGAGTCTTTAAATCCCTCTTTTTAAAGTCAACATATTTCCTGGGATAATCGTCACTGTTGCCATTGGGCGAGAAAGAGTGTCTTTAGTTTATTCATTAGAGTCTCTTCCTAAGAGAGGGAATACCTAATTTCCTTTCAAAATATTGAAGTCTTTCTACAAATATGTGACTAGAGCCTGGAACTGACGTCTCTCCGGTAAGGACTCTAGCCACTGGGGTATTCAGTAATTCTCACTGGTGTGATAGCTAATATGTGTCCTACAAAGAATCAGTTACGGGAAGAGGGACTGACAGATTCCTAGCTGGCTGGTACAGATGATTGACAAGTTAACTTTTGTGATCTCAGTGCTTACATGAATTTGATATGTGTGCCCTGAGTTAGTGCTATTGTAGCAGGGTGCCTAAGATTTGTATGCTGGGTAAAGAAAATTATTTCCCTAGCCTTGAACATAAGTATTTTTTGCTTGTTCTACGCTGGGCATTTAAGGTGATTAAACTTGTAGCTGATAAATCTGCTGATGCTGTTCCTTGAAACACATCCAAAGTGAAAATACTCTCATCAGAAGGTACCTGACTGTGAGGTGAAAGGCCTTAACTTCTTACAGTTATCTCAATATTTTGGTAATATTTCAGGAAAATTCTTCAGGAGAACTTTTGTGGAGATTTTGTCCTCAGTTCTCCCATTATGCAAGAGATGTTAGGCAGCCTGAGCTTTTATGTTTGGTACTCCACATACTGGAGTACTGAACAATATATGAAAAAAAAGGGGAAAGATGCAATCAGGATTAATAGTTTGATTATTTGTTTTACTTTGAAATTCATAATCTTGGGGCAAAAATGTTTGATAATTCCATGACTTTTATTAATACAAATCTTCTGCACCTTACTGTACCATGAATCTCTCAAGTATGGCTGTGTAATAAGCATACATTTCCTTATCCAGCCTGACACTGCTGATGGGTCTTGTAATTCATTCTCTTGATTATGTTTGGCAACTCATAATTTGCTGGAAGCTGGCATATCAGAATGAGCGTTCCTGATGAGTGTTCACACCATTAAACTCTCATGACACGACTTAATTAGAGAGAATCACCTGAATGTTACCCTTACTTGCTTTCCTTATAAGGGGAGTGTAAGACAAACTGAGTGTCCATGCTATCAAAACAGGAAAACAAATAAACAAACAACCTAAGGCTTGATGGATAGGGAGCTTGTGGAAAGAAGCAAGTTAGTCCTTTGGCTCTCATGTTGATCTGACTCATAATGAGACAGGATATAAATGAGGCTTTCTGAGACCTGACAGGAGAATATATCTTTTTGTAGTTTTACCTATTTGATGAATACTTTATTTCTACTTGTGATTAAAGGTTATCTGCTTGAAGTTGCTCACATGCATTTTTGTGTTTTCTTAAAAACCCTCATTATACCTTTTATTCACATACAAGGTTTGACCTGTGCATGATAAAAATCTGTAACACAAAAAAACCATGTGGTGAATTACAACAACTGAGCAATGGAATCCACAATCTAAACCAGAGACTGAATGGTGCTACCACTTCTGCCAGGTGGCAAGCTGATGAGGAACCTCTTCAAATAAAAATTAAAAAAAAAAAAAAAGCAAAGCAAAGCAAAACAAAACAAAACCCCACAACCCTATATATGTAGTGTGGAGAACTGAGAAGGTGAATATAGGTGTGATTCCTAACAGAAAATAACAAACATATTAATTTGACCATGTACTGTAGACACTATGTGCAGTAGAATAGAATGAGCTAAGTAGTGAACTAAATAAAGCTGTCCCTAGCTTTCATTTATATAAAAATATTTTTGCTAGACCATTTTTGCCACACAGAATCTGCCTATCAGCTTGCAAAGCATTATGAGATTTTCTCCAAGATACTTCAGTGTTAATTGAAGTTCTGTAATTGCTAAACTATTTTGTTATTGAGATGATTTTGGGAACTGGTAATACAATTGTGAGGGCTTTACAGAGACCTTTTAATATTAAAAAAATGTTGTATTTGTTGAAATTCTGAGTAGCTTGTGTGAAGTATTTTTCTGAAGGGTTACATAAATCTGTGTTTTTTTTAGGATTGCATGTTTGTAGTCATATAATTATGGACTGCTTTAGTCTTCTCAGTACAAAAACGCCTAAGGTGAATAGGTAATATTGCTCCAGTATAGTGTAACAAGCTCTAGCAAAGAATCGCCCTCTGCTATGAGAGAGTGTGTACTACATAAAAGGCAACCTGTGCCTTTATTTCCTCATTTAGGTTATTGTTGGGGCTATAACCTATATTTTAGGTTAACAGAGATATAAGTAGTGCGTACAGTGTGGTATAACCTTGTTGACATCATCCTGTTACAACTCACAAGACTGACAGCAGTGAATGTTTTTTCTCTTGATGCTTTCACAGAATTTTTCATTTATAGTTCACCAGTCCCTTATGAGTGAATTGAAGCTGTTGTTGACTTACATCTGACCCTCCAGAGAAATAGGTGATTGCTGCTGTTTCAGCTTCTCAACATTCCTGCTATTTCCTTAGGGTGGGTGGGCTAAATTATTGCCATACTGACATCAGAAGGCCCTTCTCCTTTGTCATCTCTGTGCTGACATGTTCATGCTAAGTCAGGAGATGAATGCTGCGATGATTTTCTGGGTGGGTAGTGTAACCCAAGTCAAATGCGAGAATCAAAAATGTCCTGAATAAACATGATTTTCTGAGAACAGCATCATTTCCCCCCATCTTGTTGCATCATATTCTTTTTTAAAAAAAAATATTATTTTGGTTTTAGAAATAGTGTTCAGTTGTTCCTGGGATGGTAATGGTACAATTGCCCATGACATGTGTTGCCATGATGTCAGGCTGTTTTAGAGGCTTTTTTTATCACGGGGCTTTCAAGTGCAGTATCTTTTTCTGAGATTACCTTGCAGTGATACAGCCTAAACAGATTGTTTGCAGCTCTTGAAAATGTTGAGGAAAAAAAATGCAGTCTTATATAAGCCATAGATCTTTGCAACAGGCAAAATGATTGCAGCTCATGTTATGGAAAAGGTAATTCACTTTTGACTAGACATTCAAATGAGCAGACACTGTAATTGTGAAGTACTAGAGGTGGGGGAATCTTTAGTTACTTGATGTAGTGAAATTCAAAACCAGGAAGGGCAAGAACTTCCCTGAACATCAGCAACGCTGTGCTCCATGTGGATCCCTTGTAGTCAGTGAAACTACACATTTTTTCTCTATATAGATCAGCAAAATGTGGTTCTGATATCTTTTGATTTTATTTTTCTTTTTACATTAAATAATGTACCATGTGAAGCATTTAAAGATAAAAATATAGAATTTTGACATTTCTGCTTTGCATCAGTTCTGATTTTGAAATAAGCATTTTCAATGTCAATTATTTGCTAAAGTAAATTTGGGTTTTATGGTGAACAATTTTAAACGGGTGGAAGCAGAACTTTAATGATCAGGTAGCAATGCCTGGCTATTTTTTCTTTACAATGTGTAAAAGTCCCTTGATTTCACTTTCACTTACTGAAATATCTATTTTCAGTATTTGATTGTGCCACCCTGATCCCATTGTGCGTAACTCCTCCTCCTTTTGATCATTCCTATTTGTATATAACTCCTAATCAGAATGCTTTCTTCTTTCTTTCTGTTCCAAATAGCTTCTATTGCTGAGTCTGACTTTTCTAGATGGAGAATTACATGTCTGCCATACTTGATTAGCATACTTCAAACTCTGTAGTTTGTCTGTATTGTTTGGTTGTAGGAGACGGCTCTAGAAATTCTGTTCACTGCCTTACTACTTTTTTTTTTTTTTTAATGCCCTTAACTAAAAAGATAGCTTTTTGCAGGTCATATAGGTTGTGCAGTATTAATGAGAAACCATGTTCTGCCTAGAAGGTGAGGCAATCCGCAAACTTGTATGCAAGAAATATAAACCCTGGTGGTCTAACCTTTCATAAATTTTCAGGAGCTGAGGGGATCATTGAATGCTAGTAGAGGAAAACTTTGGCTAGCATTCTAGACTACCCTCTAGGGTGAAAGGTGCTGTGCCTGTTATGTGGCTGTAAATGATCTTTCCTGGGATCAGGAGCAGAATTTGTCATCAATTTGTAGAGAAAATGGGGTGGTAGTGGGGATGGTGGTGTTATATGTCAGTGATATCATCTGACTGAGACTGGGAAGTTTTCAATTTTAACATAGCACTTTTCATGAGAATATTTTTTCTAGGCAGGGATAAAATCCTGACAAATGCGAACAGCATAACTCAATGCAAAAGTCAGTAGTCCTGGTACAGAGGGTGTTTACAAAGAGAAATTCTGAAAGCTTGACAAGAAACAGTCTTAGAAGAATCAATAAAGTACTGGGTTTCCTTTCAGAAATGTCTGAAAATAAATGAAGAAAAGCAACCAAGATAGAAATGGACATTTGTTTAGATAGGACAAGGGCTAATGGCTTTAAATTGAAGGAGGGTAGATTTCAATTAGATGTGAAGGAGAAAGAGATAGATATAAAGAAGAAATTTTTCATTCTGAGGGTGGTGAGGCACTGGAACAGGTTGCCCAGGGAGGTTGTGAATGCCCCATCCTTCAAAATGCTCGAGCCCAAGTTGGATGGGACTTTGAGCAACCTTGTCTAGTGAAAGGTATACCAGCCTATGGCAGAGGCATCAGAACTAAATGGTTTTTAAGGGTCCTTCCAACCCACACCATTCTATCATTTGCAATGTTCTTTACTAGATTATTCAACTGTGTAAAAGTTACAATGATCTCCTTGACTTTTATATTACTTAAAATCTACAGTGATAGAAGAAAAACAAGATCTCCCACAAAGCTTCTATAAAGGAGGATAGGGTTTGGGAATTGCCTTTTTGAGATTACTTTTTCTGCATGTATGTGGTTTTGCATAACAAAGTTTCACAAATTATAAGATCTATGTGTGTATAAAAAGTCTCGTAAATGACTGTAATTTATGTAACAAGTACAAGCATTTAAATAGAATAGATTTAGAGAATAACTGGGCTGGAAGAACCTGTGGGATGTGGTTGGTTTCACCCCTTGCTTAAATCAGAGCCAACTTTGGGAGAAGAGACTGACCCCCACCTCACTACAACCTTCTTCCAGGTAGTTGTAGAGAGCAATGAGGTCTCCCCTGAGCCTTCTCTTCTCCAGACTCAACAACCCACGTTACCTTAGCTGCTCCTCATAAGACTTGCTCTCTAGACCCTTCACTGGCTTCATTGCCTTACTTTGGACATGCTCCAGCACCTCAATTTCCTTCTTGTAGTGAGGGGTCCAAAACTGAACCCAGTGTTCAAGGTGTGGCCTCACCAAAGCCAAGTACAGGGAGACAATCACTTCTCTAGTCCTGCTGGACACACTGTTTGATACAGGCCAGGATGCTGTTGGCTGTCTTGGCCACCTGGGCATATGCTGGCTCATATTCACCTGGCTGTTGACCAACATAGAATCATTAAGGTTGCAAAAGACCAGTAAGATCATCAATTCTAACCGTCTACCCAACTTTATAATGACCACTAAACTATGTCCTGAAGTGCCACATCTACACACTTTTTGATCACCTTCAGGGATGGTGACTCCACCACCTTCCTGTGAAGTCTGTTCTAGCATCCTCAGTGCTTTTCTGCAGGACAGTTTTTCAGCTATTCTTCCCCAAGCCTATCATATTGCATGGAGTTGCTGTGACTCAGTGCAGGACCTTGCAATTGTCCCTGGCTCATTGATCCAGCCTGTCCAGGTTCCTTTGTAGAGCCTTTCTACCCTCAAGCAGATCAACACTCCAACTTGGTGTCATCTGCAAACTTTTTGAGGGTGCTCTCAATCCCTTCACCCAGATCATTGATATTCAAGAGAACAGGCGCCCTGTGGGACAACACTTGTGGCCAACCACCAGCTAAATTTAACTCCATAACCTTCTCTGGCATCAAGGTCAAACTGACATGTCTGTAGATCCCCATAGACTCTTTCTGGCCATTCTTGTATATGGGCATCACATTTGGTAACCTTCAGTCCACTGGGACCTCTGTGTTTAGCCAGGACTGCTGGTAGATGATTGAAAGGGCTAAGTGAGCCCTTCCACCAGCTCCCGGTATCCTTTCAGTCTTTCTGGATTTTCTGCAGATAACTGTCACAATCACAAATTAAACAATTGCAAAATATCCAGATATAAGACACATACATTTGCATTGTGCATTTCTCCTGCAAATACAATTAGTATCGCTTGTGTGTGTGTATATGTATAAAACATAAAAAAGAAGTGTTCTATAATAAAGGGGTTGATTTAAGGTTGGAAGAGAATACGTATTTCCATTTAGCCTTGCATCTGGTGCTATTCACCAGTTAGGTGATACCTGTTGTCACAGGATCATGTGCTATAATTTATTGCCATATTGTCACATTTGAAAATAAACATATAATTTACTATTCCATCTTGATTTCCACTGTGGTTTTCTTACACTTTCTTAGTTTTCCAATCACATACTATTTCTATTATGTATTACTATTAGTGGCAGCTGTGTTCTGCAGGGGTCTATCAAAATGAGAAGTGTGGAATTTATGGCCTCTGTAAACAGCATGTGCAAAATACAGTGCTGCTGTTACTTGCTTTTAAGACATAGTGAGGTATATTCTTGTAGAAAGTAGTTTTGGGTTAATACCTTTGCACTTGGCTTTGAACTAATAACCTGTGGATTCTGTCTTGTTTACTTTGCTTTTCCCTATTCCATTTGTTTCTTTCATCACCTCTGCTGACATTAGTTGGTTAACTTTTAAAGTGCCTCTTCATAGGGATTCTATACATACAAACAGATCAGAGGTATGTGCATAGGTAGCGCTCCGCTGACTACATCTTGTAAGTCGGACTGAAGTACAATGTCTTTACAAAGTAAAAAAGCTACTTAAAGCTGTATGTTCCTCTTTCTCATTGCAGTTTATCACATTTTGCAGTTAAGCTAGCAAATATGCCAGGTAACAGGTGCTTAAATACATAAAAATCTCTTCTTAGACAATTACTTAGGTGATCTTTATACAGGTGTAAGGGAACTATGCAGCAACACTCTGATACAAAGCTCCATAATTCGTTTTGAGTCCTGTATTGCAGGCAGTGTGACAGCAGGGCCGGCCCCGGCACCGACGGGCTCTGTGGCTCTGCGGTGCTTGCTTTTTTTTTTTTTTCCTTTTGTTTTCCTTATGAACAGGGGGCTCCCGGACGCGGGAACCCTGAGACAGCGAAGAGCGGCAGAGCCCCCAACTCCCGCCGGCCTGCTCGTGACAGTGACGCAGCGAGGGGCGCTGCTGGGAAGCCGCGGCAGTTTAAAAGCGGTGAAAGCAGAAGCGCCGCCATATTGCGGGCAGCGGGACAGCCGCAGGCACGCGGCGGGACACCGCCAGCAGCGCGCGCGTTGCGGCTGGGCAAACAAAATAGAATACAAACAACCAACAAAAAATAGACCAAATCAGCACCTAACCAGCACCTACAATAAATCGGTACTGCTGCAGTCCTAGAACAATGGTCTCCACGCGGCAAAAGGCGGCTGTGCTGATGCTGGACAGGAGAGGGGGGAACTCAGACAGAGCTCCCACAGGAGAACGTGATGGTTCGGGTCTCAGGCTGCAAGGAATGAACGCCTCAGCCTCTCCCCGGCAGCAGGGAGCTGTGAGCGGTGTGAGCAGGTTGATGATCTGCTCAGCCACAGCGCAGCTGCAGGGTGAGGTTGAAAGGCTGCAAGCTGAAGTGGAAAGGCTTAGGAGCATCAGGGAGGCTGGGGAAGAGATTGACTGGGGGAGCCAAGCTCTGCCTGCCCTGAG
>JANHFX010022064.1:0-80997 GCA_027560015.1 Chloroceryle amazona | reverse complement strand
GGGTTGTAGGGTTCTTTCTTTCTTTCTTTCTTTCTTTCTTTCTTTCTTTCTTTCTTTCTTTCTTTCTTTCTTTCTTTTTTTTTCTTTATTTTCCTTTTTTTTTTTGTTTTGTTTTATTTTCTCTACCTACTCTGCTGCATGACAGAAAACGCAGAAAATTCTGGTTCTGTCTTCGCTTTCCTGCCTTCTTGTGTTGTTTCTAAGAAGTAATTTATTTCAGGAAAAAAACCCAGTTCATTTTTGCTGTGTAAATTCCTAGTATCTTATCAATATTTTGTGTATTCTCCTAGCACTTTTTAATGTGACAGCACTCCATTTATATGCTGGCAGCAGTGCTTTTTGTAATCATCCCGTCTTCAGTAGAAGTCATTAAGTCTACATTGTCACATTGTACCTTGATTACAAATATGCACATTTTCCATGTTGCTAGTATAAAATAAATGCCATGTATTTTTATTTTCAGCTCTAGCCAAAGTGGTTGATATTAAGGAACCATTAAGGAAACCTGAATCCCAGATCATTATTCATTCAACAGTCAAAAAAAAGCATCTGTGCATTAGATGCTATTAGCACATGCATAATGCCAGATATAATGATGCCATTAAAGCAGACTTGATTAATAGTTTATAAAGACTGAATTTATGTTATTTTTGGAAATGCAGTTTATATTATCTTTTTGCATTACTTTTTTGGAAACACTGATTCAGTGTAGAACAACAGCCTGAAGGCCTTTCCTTGGCAGGTATATAGTGTTCTGTTGATTATGATCTGCTTCTACCCTGGTCAGAGAGGTAGAAGGTTATTATATGGAAAAGACTGAATTTCTCCCAGATAGCATGTACAGAAATACACTTTTATGACCCAGCTCTACATTAACTGTTCTTTGTCCTTAAAAGTTCTTCAAGATTTCAGCAGAAGTTTCTACTTGCCCTATCTCACCGTCAAAATATAATGTGATTATGTTTATAGTTATAGGGGTGCTGTATTAATTAAACCGAGGTAATTGTAGACTTACTTTCATTCCACTTGTAGGGGTGGAACAAAATAATTACAAATGGACTTAGTCCAATGGGCTTTATGTTTTGCTGCTGGGCCTGCAGCAGCTAAGACACTCTCTGTGTCAGGATCTTTGGTTTTCCTTTGTTCCCGAAGAATTCCCTAACCTGAAGCAATCGTTTATGATAAGGGGTTACATTTCCATGGCCACCAACAGTAACTGAATAATATCCTGATTTTTCTCTAGGCTAAATCTATCTTTGTCTTTACTGACCTAAGAATTCACTTGGTGAATGAGTTGCAAAGAAAAGGTAAAGCCTCTGTGCCTCGTCTTTCTCTGCCAGCTTTGGTCAGTCCTATATCCTCCACTGTTCTAGCTGATCTGGAAAGAAAATCTTAAAGCCTTATCTTCTTTTTTAGATCAGAAATAACCAGGCAAAGGTTTACAGAAATTGATTAAACTTGGAGCATTCAGAGAAATTCTGGGCTTCATTTGTAAGATTTATATTAAATGTTTCTTCCAGTTAGAACTGAAATTCCAGGACTTCAAATATAATTATTTTGGTAGGTCGTATAAAGAAAATAACAACTAATAAACAGCTGATTTTCACCCCCTTGTAAGCTCACTGCTAATTTTAGAAAGATTTCTTTTTCTTTATACAAAAGTGGCTGAGGGAACTAGCGTTGTTAAGCCTGGAGAAAAAGAGACTCTGGTGAGACCTTATCACTCTCTTCAGCTATCTGAAAGGAGGCGGTAACAAGGTGAGGGTCGGTCTCTTCTCCCAACTAACAAGCAATAGGACAAAAGGAAATGCCCTCAAGTTGCACTGAGAGAGGTTCACATTGGATATTAGGAAAAAATTCCTCACTAGAAGGGTTGGAAAGTACTGGAACAGGCTGCCCAGGGAAGGGGTGAATTTACCATCCCTGGAAGTACTTAAAAGACTTTGGTTGGACTATCTTTTCCAACCAAAACAATTCTATGATTCTGAAAGCTTAAAATGATTTATTTCATGATACTCCCAGTAAATATTCCAGTTTGGGTTTTTGAGGAAGTAATATTGGTGGCTTTACTTCTTTTGGTGTTTTCATTGATTTATTTTCCTTTTCCTTGAAGGCTATGATTATTGCTCGACATTATAATACCTAAAAATGGCAGTTGCATATAGTAGGCCATGCCAATAAATATTCAGGCATAGTTAATGAAAGGCAGAAAATTTCTGTTCTGCTGTTTAAAATTCTGTGTTATATGGGCAGTTATAGTCTACTTTTAATGACTAGTATTTCAGATACTGAATACACAAATATAGAATGGTCGTTTGTACGTATGTGTAGTGATTACATGTACATGTGAGCAGAAGGAGTGTGCATAGCTTTAAGATCTTTCTAGGGCAAGTATAATATAGTGTACTGGTAAAACTTCTATTAAGTAACACTTTTTTCATAGATTGACCTAGAGGATTGACATTATCACAGAACTTGTCTCTTCTAATCGCAACAGGGAATTTTATTTTATTTTTTTCTCCTAGACATAGAAGGAATTGTAATCCCTGGATTTGGGAAATTATAGCTAATCTATATTCTGTTCCCTCAGAAGAAATCTTGACTTTACCTTTAAGCTTAAGCAGCACACAAAGATTATCTCTTCTTTCATTTTAAAGAAGCATCAACCTCAAATAGCTGAAATAATCTCAGTGTTTTTTTTGAATTCTAACTTCCTCTTCAAATGTTGAAAACACTTGTATTCCAACAGACATCACAATTTTGTATCATATCCTGAAAATATTTTTCCTTATCTAGCTGTCTGCTACAGCTTGTTATATTCCTGAAAGAAGTTGCTGCTAAGAACTGATGCAAATTTAAACAAAGATGCAGTTCATACAAACAGTGGATGAACACTCTCATCAAGGGGAAAGATTGACTGTTTCACCAGGCAACACACCCCTGACTGTTTTAAGCACAGATCTTTCAGAAGAACTCTTAGTTTTGCTCACTGAACCACAAAATTAAAGTACCATGGACAAAATCCAGACGTGCAAGAATGCCAAAATATGCACCACACTATAGTGAAAGGCTTCAAAATTACTGTATTTACTCAAGGGTATTACAGACTGAATAAATGAAAATTTTATGGTCTAAGAAAAGAAACACAATTTTAGTTAACTAGCATTTTTCTACTGCTCTAAAGCTTTTAATGGGAGCAGAGGGAATTTGCACTCAGTGAAGTAGATCAGTGAAATGATAATTCTTCTTTGAATGGAGTACTTTTATCCCATTAATTTCTGCCATTATGGTGTGAGATAAGATGTAAGACAGTGACTAACTGAAAATTAAGGCCCCAAAAACGAAACAAAAGAATAGCTTATGCAGTATTATATAAAGCATATGCTAAAATTAATTTATACTCAACCTTTTATTGTAGCCACTTTTAACCTCAATTCTAAATACAGTTAATCATGCCTGCCTCTGCTATATTTAAATATATTCATTTTACTCATCGGATCTCTTTTTAAGGATATTTGATTAAAATTCTTTCTTGTTGCAGTTGAGAGGAGAAAAAGGGCATTGTAGTAGAGGTACGCCTTAGGTGAATGTACGGCATTGAAAGCCGTCCTTCCTGATATACTGCAAATGAAGGAATCATTTAGTGTATTACAGAAGAAGCATAAGAGAATATTTTAGCCTGTGTTATTTGCAAAATTAACCTGGCATTGTATACTGAGTGCTACTATCCTTTTTCAAAGAAGTGTAATCACTGCGATATTTTGAAAGTATATTTCAGGTAATATGAAGAAGAAAGAATCAGACATGTTATCGGAAAGAATCTCCAGAGTTTAAGGCATTTAATTCAATCCATTGCACTGAAGTTGGATCATGTAAAACTACCATATGCTTGTCTAATCTGTTCTTAAAAACAGTGAAGAATGGTTCATCACATCCTTGGGTAGCCTGCTGAAGTGCCTCATTACTCTTCATTAGAACATTTTGACTGTTCTAAAGTTTTTGCTGATTTCTTCTTGTCCTTCCCCATATGTATGTGAAGAACAAATGTTCATCTCCTTTTTTTTAACTGCTTTTTAAGTAATCCAAGACAGTTATGTTTTCTACTAAACATTTTGTTGGTGGTGGTTGGTTGGTTTGTTTTGCCTTTTTTTTTTCCTCTAAATATATATACTTTTTCTTCTAAGTCATGTTTTCTAAAAACCTTTTCATCTCCATATTTTCTTCAGTTCTGCTTTCTGGACTCTGCAGCTTGCCAGCATCATTCTTAAGAGGAAGGCATCCAAATGAGCCTGAATCCACTAGCTAGGGACCCATACTACCAGTAAACAGGGCAAAGATAGCTACCTCTCTTGTCCCATGTAGGATTTCCTAGTACTCACCCTGAAGTGAGATCTGTTTGCACAACAGCACTGTCTTATAAGTTTAGAGTATACCTCTGATCTTTTTGTGTCCTTAATATATTTTCTGCCCTGCTTATTCTTCCTCAGTTATGTTGTGGATGTTATACTCTTTGAGTACTTTCTGTCAGTCTTTTTGAATTCATCTCATTGAACAATCTTCTTAAGATTGTCCAGCTAAAATTGCTCGGTTGCTATACTTTGGAAATTCCACTCGCAGACTGTCATTGTTTTAGTCTGGTAGATAAAAGCTTCATGTAAGAACACCAAGTTCTGCTGTAACAGAAACAATGGGAAAGAGAAAGTTCTCCAAGTTCCTTCAGGTTTGTTCTCCACTGTCACACACAAAATTCATTCTTAAAGAGTGATCATTACTCATGGATTCTCTGAGCAGAATTTCCACCTGCTCACGAGATTTTCCCACTGAGATTTGTAGTTAGCTGAAATACATCATAGCATCATCTCCATCCTCATGTTGCAAAAGGACTAGATTTAATGTTCACTGGAAGAAAAGATGATGGTAGACTTATGTTCAAGACAGACCTGAGTACCAGGAGCCATAGCGCAAGTGGACCAATTTCATCAGGAAAATGCACATTGCCTGCATGCAATCAGAAGGCAAAAAAGAAACAAGAGGCTTTCTTGTTCTCTCCTCAGCCATTTACCCCTTTCAACTCTGCTGGAGTTGACTGGTGCTCCAGTTTTGCAGACTGATGAGCTCACCATATGTGTCTCCATGTTCTGAGAGAGAGGGCATAAATTTCTAGTAGACACTGCAGTTTCTGCAGGAGATGGAAAGCTATTTAAAACATCATAAAAGACATAAATGTACAATCACTTGTTGAAATGCTAATCGGGAAATGTTATTTGCACTGATGTTTGTTGTCACTAGAGCTAAGCCAAAAAAGCTTTTACCCATATAATTTAATTAATATCTCAATAATTTCCTGAACCTAGACTATGCTTTAACTGGCAATCCATGGGACATTCCCAAACTAAAATACATTTAAGGGGTCCAGAGCTGAAGTGGAAACTTAGTACTGCTGTAAGGAATATAGAATACTCAGATCTGTCAAGTTTGTGGAGTGAAACCCAGGGCAGGCTTTTCAGGAAAAGTGTGAATGTGCATTTGCAATCTGACTTGTATCGTTGTATACCTATAAGTTGGAGCCATGATACTGGTTTTATAAGTAAAGCCATTTGTACATGAGAACAACTTTAAATGAATCATTTGTTTCTTCTTCTGAAGAAATAGAATGGTTATGAAATAATTAATATAATCTTGGAAAAGGGTTTGGTTTGTTCTGTTTTGTTTTTATCCAGTAGATAATAAATAGCCTCATGAAATATAATTTCCAGAAAAACAACTGAAAGGAAACTGAAGAATAAAAGAGAAAGATTTTTTCTTTTCACAGCAGTAAAAACAGTAATAATATAATGCTAAATTAAAAAGTCTTCCCTGAGAGGTTTTCAAACACTAAGGAATCTCTGATGTCACTTAGACTACTAAGGTATGCATTACAACTACTTTTCCCTAAATATACCTGCTAATTTTATTTTCATTGTACACCTATAATTAAAAAATCTTTAAAAAGTGAACTGCTCAAAGGGAAAGTAATTGGAAGGAAGCTTATGCTTTCTTTTGTAAGTGAGAAAAGAACATTAGCCTTATTAAATGTTTTAAACTGAATTTCAAAGCACTTTACAAATTATCCTGCTATTAGGTTAATTCTTATATTCTGTATTAATTGGCTGAGAATTAGAGGAGAGAGAACGAAGGCAAAGACATACTTCAGAATCTTTTGGTGCAAGGCAGAAAGTCGTGTGAGTTATTTTTGGTGGTGGTAGCACACATGGTTTACCCACAATTATATTAAAACAAAAAGGCAGAGCTTGTAGACTGTTCTACAGCAGATAGCTCAATGTGCTTTATTCCTGCTCTCTGACATGGCTTAGTCTAATTCATCTCTTTGAATCTGATCGTCATAAACAGGTGAATAGAGGAGAGGCACTATAGGAGGACATTGGTCTGTAAACATATGAGGTCTCCCTTTGTATGTAGAGACGTCCACTGGGGAAATCTCAAATCTTTCAATCCCAAGAGCTGGCTTTTTATTTGCAGTATATGTAAGATACAAACCGTGACATTGAAACATTCCTATCAGCTCCTTGCTGGAAAGTCATGATCCATCTCTTGTTTAACCTGACTCTTTCTCTGTGAGGTTGTAGAAGTGGCAAAGCACCACATTTGTTGTTAGCCAGATCAGGCCCCAGAGAAAAAAAAAAAGTTAAAAAATAATGATGGACAAAACAAGTGACCGGGGTGATTCTCAGCTTCTTCCAGGGAGCAGAAGTTTCTTATGGAGAAAGACTAATGGAAAAAGTTATCGCAGATTCAGTTACCATAATGCCTTACAGTATATCCAGCTTCTATCTCCCTGCTGTTGACAAGTCAGAAAGCTTTAAGATGTTGGAGCCTCTTGTGTGTTGCGTTGTGTATCCTCCCTTCTTTTCAGGACAAGCTCTCCTTTTATTTCTTTTTTCTGATGAATCAAGTACAATTACCTATAAGCATAGCAAAATTAATGATGAAGAGCCACTAAGGAAAAAACAAAACAAAACAGCAAAATATGAGGAAAGAAAACCCAAACTACAAACCCAAACTACAAATCCTATACTAAAAAAATTGTTCTTAATGTTTTGATATAATAACTAGAATTTGTTCACCTTTTAGGATTAAGAAGAAACACATTCCGTGTCTTAAGGCAACATTTATAGTAAGCCAAATAGAGTTTTAAATATATGAGTACATTGTTACAGTGAATTAGGTGATATTTGCTTTAATGTTTTTCAAACAATGAGGAAGAGAGACACTTTGCTTACATCTTTTTGTGTTTTCTTAAAATGAAAAGACAACTCAAAAAGAAAAGAAAGAACCAAGAAGTCTTTCTTCAAAAATAATAATGTCAAAACTATGTGTCTGGAAGACAAATTTATACTATGCAAATAAAACCCAAAGGGGGTAGGGATGTCAAAATACAATTTATACAATCAAGATCAGGTATAATTTATGATTCCACTTAGTGCTTGCTAGTAATGCTCTTTGTCCATAATACTGTCTCACAATACCTGTCAACAATTAGTTTTGCCCATATAAATCCTGGCTATTTCTAACATAGCTTGAATCACAAATGTATGTAGTCCATTGTCTGTGGTCATCTCCTACAGATAGAAGCTGTTTTCATTACAGCATTTTTCTTTCCCTTTTCCCTTTCCCAATTAACATGTTAATATAATAGGAAAGTTAAATGATGGCAATATGCAAAAAAAACCCAGTAAGTATCTACAAAATAAAAATAGTGTTTTAATACTGACTGCCAGTGAGACACATCTGGTATGCTGGGTCTGGTTCTGGGCTCTGCAATACAAATAGATTTACTGGATCAAATTCAGTGATGTGCTATAAAGATAATTAAGTGACTGGAGGACCTATCATATAAGGAGAGGTTGAGAGAGCTAGGGTTGGTCAGGATGGACAAGAGAAGGCTTGGGGGATTCTGAGTAATGTGTATAAGTACCTGATGGTAGGGAATGAAAAAGAGTCAGATTCTTCTTGGTGGTGCCTGGGGAGAGGAAAAGAGACAAAAAGGCATAAATTGAAATACAGTAAATTCATTTTTAAATGATGAGAGTGATCGTAATGAACATTCATAACCTCAACCTGATGAGATGTGAGAGAGATCCAACACTGGAAAACATCGCCTAGAGAGTCTGTGTAGTCTTCAGCCTTGGAGATATATAAATCTCACCTTGACATGGGCCTGAGCAACCTGATTTAGCTGACCCTGCTTTGAGCAGAGGATTGGACTAGTAAATCTTGAGAGGTCCTTTCTAACCTCAAAAATTCTGTGATTAGTTCTGTAATTGTATACAGAAAATATTTTTACTTTTTTTTTTTTAAATAGGAAAAACCTTTCCCTCTGCTTCTTTTTCATAAATGAATATTTAAAGAGAAGAAATTGATTGAAACAATTTCTTAAAGAAATATAAATAAATGTTTTTACACAAACTTATCTAATAATACCAAGCTAATCTTCTTATACTCAAACCACTTGTTTTCTCTAGCTGACAATAATATTCACACAAATATTCCATACAGCATCTTAGTATTCATATATTCTACTTATTATCTTTTATTCTGAAGATTTAAAAGTGCTCAATACTTGGACAGAAGTGGGATTGGTCTAAAATTCATCTGCTGTGAATGACTCAGCAGTCACAGCAGTCCTCTCCAGAAACTCAAGAAATTCTGTGCTTTACATATTAACCTAGCAGCAGCAGGTTCTTGTTTCAGTCTTAAAAATAAGAGATACAGTCTTTAATCCTCTTTCTGTTTCTTGTATTTTTGTTTGTTTGTTTAATTATTTGTTTATTTCCTTATTGCTTTTGCTTTCTTAAAACATATTTTTCTTTTTCTCTTTCCCTGGAAGAATGGTTGGTTGTTTCTTTGTTTAGCTATTGCTATTTTACAAATTTGGAGCAAAGGAAGTGAGTTTTACTTCACTTAACTGTAGCAAAAATATTTAGATGTAGCTTTCTGCTCTTCTCTTAGGTAATGGTCTGACATCCATTTCTTAATCTAGTAAGAGATAGATATACCCTCAGTCCTGTGTCAGCTCTGCCAGCCCTGTGCAGGCACCTTAGATATCAGTATTTTAAAGTAGAATGATAATATCCATTACATTTTTTAGAGTGTAGATGTACAGTCATATTTATCCTTTGACCTTAGCCTTTTAAAACATTTTTTTTAAAGCTCTTCTGTGTCATTTCCAATGTTACTGTTTCATGTGATGTAAAAGTATAATGTCTTTGAAAAGCTACATAAGTAAGGTATGCTCCAGTAAGAGGTCAGAAATTTCATATCACAAAAGATTAAGTAATTAATTTATTTATGAAGGCTAACGCATTAAGCTGACATCAGACATTTTGGAACAAGAATTTACTTCAACATGCTTGCTTGCTTATTTTAAGGTAGAACTATAGGACCCTTTAATTTAGCTGTCATAATCCACAAAAATACTGAAGTATAAGCATTCTATCATATAAGTTACTAACATGAAACCTGCATAAACATAGAACTAAATCAGAGCCTGAGGAGTATGTCTTCATCTCCCCCTTCTCTTGCTTTGACACTCCTTTCAGGGCTGACAGGGAGCAGAGCTCTCATTCGTAGTCTGTCTTGTGGACTGCACCTGTGACTCCCAACAGCAAATCACCTCTTTGCTGAGATGGTGAGAAAACTACAGCTTCTTCTGCATATTAGTGCAATGCAAAACATTCAAACATTTCACTATGTTAATAATAGTAATAAATAAATGTGGAGGAGACTTAGGAAGAAGGAATTTCTTTTTGTAAGTTTGAGTGCAGAAGGTGTGATCCTGTGGAAAGTGAAGCTTGTTGAAGGGTTTTTGAAGCAACTTTCATGCAATCAATTTCCAGTGTCTACTAGGATCATCCCTAAGTCTCAAATGAAAGAAAATCAAAGGTAGCATTCTATGAGCTCAGTCATGACTGTAGTGAAGACATTTTCCTGTTACATTCTCAAAGTTAGATGGATGAAACAGGGTAAAAGAAATCTTTGACTGAGAACTGAGATCTGTTACTTCTCTGAACTCCAATGGGACTGGTAGGCAGCCCAGCTAATGTGAAAACTGAACACAAGGTTGTTCCCCCTTATGCTGAACAGCGTTAGATTTTTAGACATTTGTTCTACATACACTCACATATTGAAAATAATGCAGTATTTTATGGGAATTACTCAGATTTATTAGACAGCCAAGGACATTATGTTATTAAAGATAAAATAAAAAGGTTAATGAGATGGAATGAAGTATAGTAGGCATTTATAATAAATGTGTGTGTCCGTGTGTATAAAATAACAGAGTAAAAATGTTAGATTTTACTACAGAGTTGCTAGGGGAGTAGATAACTGTCCTTAGAGTAAGCTCCTGTGATGTTTGTAGCTTTTGAGTGCACAGTGCAGCAAGCCGCACTGATCCTGACCTATGCATCAACTCTGGTCCTGCACTGTCATACAACATCATCAGCTCCTTCAAGGAACCACACTGAGGATTTGAATCAAGCATGTTAACACCTGATCATGTTTAATGTGCTATACCATACAGTGTAACAGTCAACCTTTAGCTGTGTTAAGCCCTGGACACCAGTTGGTAGCTGAGACCTGTTTCCAGACCACTGTTTTCTTCACATAGTTTTGGTCTAGCTCCTGGCCCTCTCCCTGTGTTCTTCTTAGGACACTAAGCTTCTTTGGGAGATACCATGGAGGATACCATGTGTCAGGGTCAGCTCATTACTGTTGTGTACAAATTCAAATGAGTTTGCTTTTAAACATGATCTGTTTGAATAGAAGGAATAGCTTTCTTTAGTACAAACTATCAACAACTGAAACAATAGATTGCCTTTTAAGTATTTATGTTTTTCAACACTTGGAAGCTTGAACAGTTTATGCTCAAGCTTTGTTACTTTACTAAGATTTTCTGGAATCTCCAAAAGAAATATATCAACAAAGATTTAGAGGACACAGTAAAGTTTCCCAGTGTCTCTTTTTATTTAGATTTCATTAAAATAGTGTAGAAGTTACATGAAGATCAAAATGGTCAGAATTTGCTTTAGAATTTAGCAATATTGTTTCATCAAGCTTATTTTTATAAGGCAGTACTGAAAAGCCTTGCTGATTTTAAATGTTGCATTGTCCTACATGCAAAGAAACAGTAAATTTACCTCAGTCCTTCTTTCTGTAGAAGATAATACAAGGCTAGCTCTCTGTGAAGTGTGCTGTCTTTGATTTCTAACAAAACTAATAGCAAATTGAGATAAAAATAAAAACATAACTGTGAAAATTTGGCCAGAAAAGTTTCTGAAAACAAACCAAACCAAAACTTCATCAATTTGACATGATTGGGAAGAAGTTTAGGGGTTTTAGTAAATATTTTCTTTCTTTCCAGGAGAGCTGTAAAATCACACTGGCTACTGTGCTAACAAAGTACTCTCGTGATAATAAATTAAATATACAAAAGGTATAGCCTACCTACTTATCATAGGAGTAATATAAAAGAAAGCATTTTTTTTCTCTGTACTCAAAAGCATGATTTTGACATCTAAGTCAACCATCTCCGTGCTCTTAATAGGAATATTTGCTCCTACTAGCCTGTACCAAGAGAGCAGGAGAGTATAAATACTCTTTTTGGTGAATTTTCTTTTCCTATGTATATCAATCAGACACAGTGCTTATAACTTATCCCTCTTGTTCCGTCTTTCATATGACCCTTTCACTTTCAAGAGAATCCAGGATAGAGTCTTTCTGTGAGTCAGAAATTTATTTAATAGAACATGTGTGAAATCCTGGGAACAAATTCAAAAATTACCCTCAAAATTAACCTATCAAGCATCAATTCCCTCCAGTGTATGTCTTCTCTCCTCTTGGTAAAGCAGGGATTGTGGGGTGCTTTTCTCTGAGTGTTTAATGCATGCAATTCAAATACCTCAGAATATGGTTTTCTGCTAATAATTCCTACTCTTTACCTGGATGCATGCAGAGATTCCTTTTGACTGTCTAATTGCTATTTTTTATTTTTTTTTTCAATTTAGCTAAATCTGTGACTAGGCATAAACTCTAACTGCAGCAATCTCGTTACTAAACTTGAGCAAACCAAAAAAAAAAACCCAAAACCTCATATTATTTCATTCCATAGTTCACAATCAACAAATATGAGCTTTTTTGCACATTTAAAACTCTTCAATTTTTCAACATCTGTCAATCAATGGCTAAGACACAAGTCTAAGTCAGCATTACCAAGGTTTGGCCCTATTGCTCTGTACATAGAAGAAAATGAAGGATATGCAAATATTTTTTTTTTCTTTTGGCCTGCAGACAAAACCTATCTTCTTTCATCTGCAAATTTAATGAGAGTATAGTGAAGACATGGCCTGGGAGTCCAGTGGAGGAGCATCATGGAAGAAAACTTAGACTACAACAAATGCTAGGACCTAAGGAGAGATAAAAGTAAGTTTAAGTCTGCATTTGTAGTGGTAAAAGCAATGGCTCTGCTCTGTTTCTTTTACCAAGGAATTTTGCTCCCTAAATGCAAACACTATTTGACTGCTGTCAAATTACTGCTAAATCCGAAATGGAACACCTGTATTGACAACAGTTTTTTTCTATACAGTGGTAAACGCCTGCCTCCAGCAAGACTTCAAGTTGGGTTATGTTTCTTGAAGACTCTGTTTACTTTCAAGGCAATAGGAATAGTAATGATCAGACACATTAAAATGCCATAATGATGCTTCATTACCAGCTATCATCACCATTACACATTGTTATTATATTGTGTATATGCATTTATCCACTCATATATCTGCCAAACTTGACACATCACTGAATCACCTTTAATTGTTATGAACTATTTGAAAGAGAATCTGGTTGCGCAATGAGACCAATAGTGAGAGAAAATAGATTCTCTTACACATTCATGTTATGTCCTTTCCCTTGCAGGTTTGCTTTTTGTTTGTTCTCTTGTTTTTTCTTTTGTGTGTTTTTGGTATGTAGATTTCTAGAATTATATGCCCGAAAATCAATTGAAAAAATATTAGTGACATAAATAATTCATTTTCTCTGATTCATTTGAGCTTGCAGGGTCAAGCACTCTAAAAAATATTTTTGAAGGTTTTCATTCATTTGCATTAATTTTGGGATTCTTCAAAAATATTTAACAAACAAGCTCTCTCAATCAGGAGAACAATGAAGCAATAGAAGACATTACACTAGGCAATCATGCTTCGTGGTCAACAATTAATCCAGACTGTTTTGATTACAAGATATCTACCTAGCTATAAATAGCTAGGTAGGATGATGATTTTACATATAAGAAGACAGCATTTAGTTTCTCATGGGAAAGATTCTCTTAAACATCATGGGAAAGATTCTCTAAAACATCTCAATCCTCTCTTTGCCTCTTCAACTCCACTGCTGCCTTCCTCTTAATTAACATCCTTTCTACACTGTCAGATGCCTTATAAGTTTAGAAAAACGTTCCTCTAGAATTGTTTTATCACAGATTATATTTTGCAGTTCTCTCTATTGTGAAACCCTGTAAACCCCATATAGTTCTCCCTCCACACTGCGCTGCTTGAGAAGGTTTTATTTTCGGTCAGATCTCTTACTGTTTGCTGTCTGCTCCCAAATAGTAATGTTGAAAATCCAATTTCTTTGGATGTCCCCCCATTATTTTTGATCCTTTTAGGAGAATTCTAAAATGTGATATTAAATTTTGTGAATGCTGGTAAGTGTTATTTATCTGTTCTTTTCAGTCTTCTGCAGAAATACGTGCTTCTATCCATGTCTCCCATGTAAGTCAAATATATATATGGGATAATTTTTTGGAGCATTTCCAGGCATGTCAAATGACAGTAAAATTTGAACTGAAGAAGCATTTGGTCTCATATTTTTCAATTTTCTTTCCTAAATCTAGTTTTAAGCTTAGTAATTTGTAAAATTATTTTCATTTATCTGTTGCCATGTCACTACCAAGTTATGACAAGAGATTAACCTCTTGTATTTGCCTTTGAAAGTAATGCATACCATGGAACTCTTGCTCTTACATTGACTACTTTTGCATTTGTGCATTTTAACATTCCCCACTCTTTTTGAGTCTTACAACCAATTTTCTGCCTCTCCTTTTTTACTACTCCAGTTTTCATTGGTGCAGCTAAAGAATCCCCATATCTTTAGAATCCAGTATTATAGAGGAAAGTGGAAGTCATGAGATATTAAGGACAAAAAAAGGCAGTTAATAATGTCCTATACTAATGTTACCTGGAAGTTCTCAAGTTACCCAAATTAAAATAGCCTTTCTCAAGCTTCATGTTCAGTTAATCATAGAAAGTCTGCTTTAGCTTTTTGTAGAAGATAAGAAGCAATGAATAATATTTTCTTTAGAAAGAGGTGAGAAGTATGAAGGGACATGCAATTTATAGTATACTTGTGGAAAATAAGGCATGTAACTTTAAAGCAGAATTACTTCTCAATAAAAAAAAGGCAATATATTAGTAATTAAGAGTGGCTAAGTGAAGAGCTATGCAAATGAAAAGGCTTACAGTGATGCTCCATCGTATGCTAGTAAACTTCTGAAAATCAGTATTTACATTGCAGTTGTTTATACTACAATTTTGCGTGGTGTATAGATCATCAGTTAAAATTCACTGAAGGCTAAATCATAGCATACAAATTCTAACCCAGAGCAAGAATTTGTTCTACTAGATTACTTTTAAGTTACAGGGTCCACACAAAAAATATCTGATATTGTCACTCTTTGCTGCTTGTTCTTGAAACTTCTTTGAAATACGAAATCTTTCTATAAAAATAAAACAACAGAAAAAGACAAAGAAGTACCCTCCAAAAATATCACCTCTATTTTATGTCTTATCTGATGTATTATTAGAATAGCAGACCCTTGCAAGATTCTAAATCCCTTTAAAAATGGATTTTGAAATTTATTGTTATTTTAGACAAACTAGAACAGTAACTATAAAGAAAAAGTGAAAAAAACCCACCAAGAACAGAAGCAACTTTGCTAAGTGGTAATTAGTTAAATTTCTGTTTTAAGTTATCAGAGTCTGTGGGTAAATCCACTCCTTTTGTTGCAGCACTCGTGCAGGCGGGTGCAAGAAACACAGTCCCCTCCTTGCCCGATGTGGCTGCTGCTCTCATCTAGCCTACATGCTTGCATTTTATTTGTATAGAAACCAAGAGTTGCAGAGTTGGGGTGAGAGAAGAGTATGGGCCACCACCACTCTGTCAGACTGGGCTGGAAGGGCAGAGTTGTGGGAGTGCCTGGACCTGAGAACATGGATGCATTCCTGAATGCAGTAATACAGATGTCACTTACAATGTTGAGGTATTATTGGATACATGAAAAGAATCCATTCAACTGCTGTGAATAATTAGTATTAAATTGTTAAATCGTTGTGAATAATATATATGTGCATACCAATGCCATTCACCCTCTTGAAGAAGAAATCACTTGTATGACATTAGGAAGAGCTATTTGGTTCACTCGGCATGTCTATTACTAGAATGTCAATTAAAGCAGATGCATTCTGCATTGTAATCTGAGAGTAATTAGGCTCAGTAATGAATACAGAATAGCGTAACAACTTTCTCTCATGGGCCCCATCAGCTATGGTGTTTCCTCTCAGCACATCTGCTATGATCAAGAACAGAAAGGATTAATTCTTGTGATGTATCAGCCAAGTATTCTTGTTTCCATGAGGCTCAAAGTCAATAATACATGGTCTGAATTGGATTTAAACTCCAAAATTTGATTTATAGGAAGTATTGGTTTAAAATTCAAAACTTTAAAAATCGTTAGTTCATCATTTCTTGTTGCAATGAGGTACGTGTTTATGTTTCTCAGGAACAGGAGCTCACAGAGGCAATGAAATTTAAAATGGCAATTGTAAATGGCCTCATGGAAAGAAAAGTAGTTTAAGGAAGAAGCAAAAATGATGAGTATGCATACCCTTAGCAGTGTAAAACTGCTAAGCTAAGAGTAAAACTTGTTATCACAGCTCTGGTTTATGACAACATGACTGATGCAGCAAGAATAATATTTAGTTCTGGTCTTTATTCAGTTTACAGAGGTTATGGCATTCGTGACTATCACAACACAACTTTTCTCTCCTGAATTTTAGTTTGAAAAAGTGTCATAAAAGACACACAAAGGAAACATGTCTGTAACATGTTGGGGATACCATAAGTGTTGTTTCATTATTATTTAGGAACAATTCAAATGGAACAAGCTGCACATAAGTAGAAGGGGAGAGGATAATCTGGTTACAGGTACTCTAAGAGTCCTTGATACAGTTTGTAGTGTCAGTCTTTTCTGGGTGTGATGGTAAATGACGATAGAATGATGGTAAATCTGCAAGTGTCTTGTCTTCAAACTCATTTAAGCTCAAAATATTTACTGCTTATGAATCAGTGTGATTTAAGAGCACACATTTTTAACAGTGAGAATAAAGCTGTAATATACTGATGATCTCAGTGGTCTCAGGAAACATGCAAAGTAAAGTCTCCCAGAAATACAATTTCTGCAAAAGTCCCTAGCACAGAAAAATGGACTTTTTTTGTTGCAAAGAATAGAATTCTTTAAGTTGGGGTTGGACTAAAAATAAATAAAGAAATAAAGCAACCTAACTGCATACTTTCTTAAAAAAGGAGTTGGCAGAAATTTCCCTTTTGTTCTGACATTTTACTTGCATGTTTGACCTTGTGACTACAGAATATAATTTCAGGAAATAAATATAAAATATCTGTTTACTGCACAGAATTTTATCCAGTGATATCAGGTAATATTAATTTTATTACACTGTAATAAAACTAAAATGTGTTTACTATATCTGTCTGAACTGCTGTAGTCTTTCTTTCTGTTGCCAGCTTTTACTCGGGTTTTAATTTTTGTAATTATGAAATGTGAGTTTCTTCCCTTCTGCCATGCTTGCTCCTTCTTTCTTACTTTGTCTCTGTCTTTTCTGTCTGCAGCTTGTTTAAATTCAAGCTGGAGTTGAGCTATAATAGATCTCACACTGAAGTGATTACCTGCACCATTTTGACTAAGTGATACTGACAAGGATTGACTAGTGCCAGTAAGTTTTATTCTTATTTACCTTATGGCTGTTTCTCCAGCCAAGCAGTGAAGAACCCTTCATGAAATAGAGAGAGAGGTCCAGTGAGTTGTTTTAAAACTGAATTTCAACACATTTCAGCGTACCTTGGCCACTCTGCTGTTAATGCTTGTCATTTAGCACAAATCCCTGTCATATGCTTTCTCTTTTCAGTGCCTCTTATGGCCATTTTTAATTAAAGATTGCACTGTGAATGATATCTCAAAGATTTCCTTTTTGGACCATGGAACACTGCAAAGCTGAGTTCACCATGTCCCAGTGTGAAACTGTTCCAATCTGAAATCTGTCCTGTCACAGTACTGAAATGTAAATACATTTTTAACAACAGTGAGGCTTAGCCAATACAGTTCATTGTTTGTTAGTACAGAAAGAAGTTTGCAGCAACAGGTTTAGTGTTTTTTTTGTTGTTTGGTTTGGTTTTGGGGTGGGTTATTTTTTGTTTAGATTTTATTTTGTGTATTATTATTTAAAAGTCAAGACTGCTTTTGTTAATTTATCCTACATATTCTTTCCTGCTTGACTGAGCTCCTGTTAGTGCCCACTAAGCCATGTATGGTTGTAGAGGGCTTCTTGCATAGCAAAGCTGAAATGGCTGGATGAATGCTCACTACAGTGTGTAAAAATAGATGTGAATTCCAGCTATTGGTGCATGCAATGTGATGACTATTGGCAATGAGGAGGATTTTATTCCTGGTTTGTTAGTAGCTTATTTAAAGGCTTAGGGATGTCTATTTTACTGCTCATGTTTCCCCTTCTCAAAAGCAGAGCTATTGCTATTGATCTCCTTCATAAAGTACTTTGATATCTGCTGAGGAGAAGTACTATATAAATGCCTCCTCTTAGTAGTAACCATATAAGAGGTACAAACTAAACCATAAGTAACAAAACCCTAAAATTAAAAATGTCTAGTTTATACTGAACCTGCCTGACTTGAGAGAAACATTAAGGAGATGATCATAAGGAAAGGCCAGCATTATAGAAAATTGAAAGCTTGTCTAAATAAGAAGAAAAATAAAGCCCATAAAACATGGCACCTTGGGATTAAAGACAAAGTCTGAAGACTAGAACAGATTTTGAAGAGTCACAGACAATGCTCAAGTTTCTAGTAAGAAGTTTTTTACTTCTTTATCGGATTTAATTTAATTGCCAGGGCATAGCAGGTCAGGGATGAGTAAGACATAGCAGAGAAGTGTAACAGGCTTTTGTATTAGACTACTGCTGAAGTCTGGTTATTCCCACTTCCTTCCAATTCTTTACAGCAGAGGGGTCAGAGGAGTTAGATAAATTTGTAGTGAATATACAGGAGGAATTAGGCCAAACAGAAAAAGTTAGGTAAGTCTCCACAAATGGATTATATTTGGCAGAAAACTTTTGAGTAACTCAGGTGTAAAACTGCAGAGCATCTGGCAGTGCCTTGTAAACTATCACTACAAACAGTGCAATGCAAGTTCTACTGTGCTAGAAGAGTAAATCTCCCATTAGATAAAGGTTGAAAGCCATAGAAAGGAATGAGGAAATACAGAAAAGAGAATCTGATTTACACCCTTGCAAAGTAAGAAGATGTAAAACAGAAGCCACTGAGCACATGGAAAAACACATGATATTGGGAAAGACTGAGTGTAGTTTCAGTAAGTGCAAATCTTACCTCATGCACTTGGTGGAGCTCTGTGAGGATGTCGCATCCAACAAGAGCATTTATTATTCCTTTTGTCTCCATGAGAAAAAGGCAAGTCTCCTCTCTTCTATCTCCTAACTGATCACTCCAGTTAAATCTGAATCTTCTCCATGCTTCAGGGCATCTAGAGAATGCTGGTAAAGTACCTTATACTTTCCCCGGCATGGATGAAGGAATCCTGGTGTTTTGCCAGCCTCTCCAGCTGCACTGCAGGTGGCTATAGCTGCACAGGAGATGCTTTGCAGGTGCATTGCTGTTTCTGCAGGTTTTGGGAAATTGCCATGACTGCCTGATTCAGGTGTCTTACTGATGTGCTTAGTTAAACTCATACTCAAATTTGTTAAAAAGGAATTAGGTCTTTGATTTGGACAGATTATTTCTGCCTTCCTCTATAGGTCATGGTTTACTTTCTAAGCTACTCTGAGTGAATTCCTTATTCCTCTGTTAACATACAGCACATGTACTGTCTCTCTCACACACATACAGATGCACACACGTGTGCACAAAGAAACACACAGTCTCACATGTGGCAATAGCTCAGATGGGGAATGAGTTACCTTTCACCATCCTCCTATGTTGTGCAGAGTTAAAACCCTCTGGTAATGTTCCGGGTCTTAGAAAATCCATTGTTTTGATTAAATATTTTTCTGCAATATGAAACATGCTATTCCTTCCTCTGCAGCATAAATACATGGGAATTAGCAAATGAGAAAACCCATGGAGTGACCAGAATTTACACAAGTATGGAGCACCTTGAATATGTCTGATTAGTTGACCGCTGCTGGCAGGTAAGCGGCCAGACAGTCACTTGTTTGGTCCCCCTTAGTGGGATGGGGGAGAGAATCAGAATGGAAGAAGTGAGAAAACTTGTGTGTTGAGATAAAGACATTTTAATAAGTAGAGGGAAAAAAAAAAAAAGAGAAAAAGAGGAAAAAAAAAAAAAAAAAAAAATGGTGCAAACATAATCATTACCATCAGACAACCGATGCTCAGTCTGTCTCTGAGCAATGGTTACTTGGGAAAAATTTCCTTCTAGTTTTATTGCTGAGCATGACATTATATGGTGTGGAATATTTCTCTAGTCAATTCAGGTCAACTATCTTGCCTGTGTCCACTCCCAACCTCTTGCCCATTCCCAGTCTGCTCACTCTGGGGGCAGAGCAAGAAACAGAAAGCCTTGGAACTGTGCAAACAATGTTCAGTAATGGCTAAAACATTGGTATATTATCAACATTGGTTTAGTTACAAATCTAAATCAGAGCACTATGTGGGCTGCTATGAAGAAAATTATCTCCATCCCAGCAAGAACCAGTACAGTATGAAGAGTTTCAAGTGATGAGGGCTCTTCACTTTGGAAAACAACTGAGGAGGAGCATGATAGAGTAGCATAGAGAAATATAACAGGGAATAATTATACCCCTTTTTGTACAGCAACAGTCCAGTACATCATCAGATAAAATGACCAAGCTGTAGGTATAAATTAAAGAAAAAGAAGTTCTCTTTCACATAGCATGCAGGAAAAGTCTGGAACTCATCACCAGAGGCTCCTGTGGAGGCTTTTTGTGTAAATGAGTTTGAAAATCTCTTAGACAAATTCTGGAAGAAGAATCAATCAAGGGCTATCAAACAGGATGCAGATACAGCTTTTAACTGAAAAAAAATCCATCAGAGTGCTGGAAACTAGAAAAGGACTGAGAGAAGTAGCAATCTCTCATCACACATTCATTCAGACATGGGATACAGCCTACATGGACCTTTGGTCTTGTGTGTTGTTTGCTCTTTTGCTCTTATGTTTACGTTCTTATTATTAGACTGCAGTTCATCTGAGGTTATACCTTTCCAGTAAAACACTTTGAGTAAGAGGAGGCCATGAAGATAGAAATCAGGATTTCCTGACAAAGATGAATAATTTAAAACATATTCCATCTACTGCATTGATTTGTGTTAGGTGTTCAAAACTAATTTCTTCCCCAGCAGGTGATTTCCAGTTGGAAACATCCCTCTTGACCTCTGTCTTCACTTCTTGTTTAAACCATTTGTACGCCTTTTTCCCCTCTCTAAGTTCACAAGTCTAATTTCTTCCCCAGAGGGTGTTCACAGTTTCTTCAAAGCCTTCATTCCTTATCTGGAGGCTGTGATGTTCCTTGACAACATTCACACCTCCTGTTTGGCAGGTCACTCTGGTCAGGCAAAGAAGAAGAGGTGATTCTGGTTAGAGATGCAGTGAACTAACTGATTCTAATTAGAGGAGGTTAGGAAAACACTCAATTTCAGTCTGCAGCTTTCATATCAGATAGTTTATCCAATATCTAAATTGGAAGCAGCAGGCATCTGCTCGGAAAATAAATTGTTTTTCTTTAAATCTCAACCTTAGTGCTTTGGTAATTTTTTTTTCCCTGATGCTTCAGTGTAAGTTAGTGGAAACAGTCACATCAAATTCTGTTTTGGAATTGTAAAACTTGCAGCAACGTGCTACAGTCTGAGGGTGGTATAG
This sequence comes from Chloroceryle amazona, assembly GCA_027560015.1. Classification (NCBI taxonomy): domain Eukaryota; kingdom Metazoa; phylum Chordata; class Aves; order Coraciiformes; family Cerylidae; genus Chloroceryle; species Chloroceryle amazona. Next base: position 59,669 of record JANHFX010022064.1, on the reverse strand, counting down.
TGGCTTCAGTGATGTCTTTTAGAAAAATATTTCTAAAATAGGAAATATATCCAGTGAATAACCATCACTTGGAAGCTTCTTTTCATTACTATGTTGAAACATAGAGTTGCAGACTGAAATGGGGCTCTTCTTAAAAAGAAATTTTAAGAAGACATAATGATGTAAGAATATACGTAAAATACTTTATACATGTCTTCAACTATCTTATTTAATCTTATATAAATTTATTAATAACATACTGAATTAATTAAAAGGTCTATTAGCAATCTATTATTTTTAGCCAAGAAAGAGTTGAATCCAAATTTCAGATTTAGTTGAAATATCTAACAACATGTGTGGTTTTTAATTAGTGCATTCTAGTGGCAGTGGTATTTAGTTCAAGGCTTTAAGAACAAATGCAATGTTAAAACATTCTAGATTTAAATATTTTGTTCAAAGAAAGAATTTATACAGGCCTCAACATTTATCCCCAAACTGAATCAATGACCCTACACTCTGTGTAGACCTTCATATGTAAATATAAGAATGATGCAAATTGTAACTTTCAATTGTTCCTTTCAGATCTCCTCACTTAAAATTGGGAACACAGAATCCATATCTCCTCTAGAAGCTAAGATGTCTTTTTAAAATAAGGCCACTGAAGACGTAATTGTCAAAACAAGCAGAGAGGGATGACAAAAGTTATATTCTGATTTGATCTTTATAGCATTATCCTGAACAGATCTCAAACAATTGACACCAGTGACACATCTGGGTCCCAGTGCTTTGGTCTTCTACTGGGAAACAATGAGTTTTGGGCTAAACCTGACAAGGGATATGTTGAATACTGGATCATGTTTTGACAAAGACATTGTCTGACATATTACTGACATGTCAGAAAATGTGTTTTTAGAGGAAAAAGCAAGCTGGCCCTACACAGGGCACCCTGTGGGAAAATGAGAGTCCAGAACAGCAAGCATCTCTCTTACAAGCTCTCTGCAAGAAATAGTGAAAACAAGGAAATGGAGAAGACTGTGCATTATGTTTTAGGAAAAGGATCTTCTTTAATTCTTATATACTGTTGCTGAACCACTGTGCAAAAGAGAACTGATGGTAAGAAAACCGAGAAAGGGGGAAAGGGCAGTGCGGTTGTGTGAAGTAGAGGATGGGGCTCAGTCAGCTGTGCAAATCTTTGCCTCTGATCTTTTTTCCTCACCATTTAAAGAGTAGCTGGACAATATGTACCAATCTCGTTTGAGAAATGGAACCTGAACGCTGATCTTTCTCATCTCTGTCAGGGAACAGGCATTCCCTGAGGACCTGGAGTGGTGGGGGTTTCCCATGGGATTTGTCAGGGCAGAGCACAGCATCAAGGACCTGTCCCACTATTCCAGCCAGGAGCAGGGAGGCTGGGGGACTGAAATGGGGTCCTGGGCTGTAGGCAGAGTTGGAGGAGACCATGAGGTGTTGGGCAGGGACAGAAAGGCCCTTTGGTACCCCCAGGGCTCTGTCAACATCTTTCCCAGCAAAGCCCTTCTGAGTTACCTTGTGTTGCCTTTGCTCTCATTCTTTCTGCTCCCTTAATGACTCTTTCTTTCCTTGCAATCCTGTGGCAACATGAAAGATGAAGAGTTATCCAATCAAAAAACTGCTAACAGCCTATACTAAAAAGATACATCAAATCCCAGGAGAATTAACAAGATTTCTGCCAGGTGAGAATCTATTTTTATTTGCTAAGTGACAGCATTTCTACTTAGGCATAATTTACATCCTTTCTCGTCTCTGTTGAACAAACAACATCACACAAGCTGTTGTATGTTTTGGTGTCCAGGACATCACAAATAGTGAGTAGAGTGGAGCTCAAAATTGTAGTGTAAGTTAGCACAGGGTTAACTGCAGTGCAGATAACACACTTTTTCATTACATACTATGACAGATTCTCTGTGACAAATTTTTGAACTTGTGCTTTTCTGGCAGGTGATTGCTAAGGAGCTTCTTGTGTCACTTTAGAATAAATGTCCAATGATTACTAATCCATTTAGCACTCTTCTGTAATAATGTAAATAATGATGTTCTTCTGTGGCATTACTGGATGTAATCGCTTTGAAAAATCCCACAAAATCCTCTATCTCTTGTCTCAGTGTAGTCAAGTATATCTGCTTTAGTGTATCTAGATTTGGCAGTGCTCCAATTGCTTTGATATATTTAGTAGAAAGAGACTTGATAAGTAGGTACCAGTGTTTAGGGATGAGCCAAACCAGTTTAACATAGATGTTTTAATTTGATTGAGATTCAAGAGTTTGCTTGGTTTGTTTTTTTCCCTAATATTCCCTCCTTCTTCTGCTTACCCTTAAATTAATTTAGATGGAGGCTTATTAGACTTGGAAAAGAAACAAATCTTCATATCTAACTTTAAAAAAGAACATGGCAATATTTTGCTGGTTTTGTGGAGGAAAAAAACCCACACCACCACCCCTCCCCCCAAAAATTGCCCAAACAAAAAAAAATCTCAAAAGACAAACCTCCTAAAATATCAAAACCCCAAGGCTTTTCACTTATTACTCACAGTAGCAGAACAAAACGGATTTTGCTTTAAAAAGTGTTTTATTGCCAACTATGTGACTTCTCAATAACACAAACCAGTCAGTGACTATTTCCAAAGATGTTTTAAAACATACAGTTGTAAATGCCTTACAATATTTGAAGTGATATGTGACCAATTTTAACAATCAGATGTTTGTTCTCCATATCTTGAAGACCTCCAATGATGGAGACACCTCCCCTGCCCCCAACTAAATAATCAATGCTTCATAAATAATAGGGATATCCAGCTAGAATCACACTTTCATCATTCTAAACTTCTTCCTGTATTTTGGTGCAATTAGATGACCATGCCAAAACGCCCTGCTGCTGCTTCTGTGTTTTCTTTTAATTTTTTTAATAATTCAACTTCTAGTTTTAAAACTCCCATTGAAATACAGATCAATTTGCAGGGACCATACATTTATACTGACTTATCTTGTTATTTCATCTTTTTTAAAGATAATAATGAAATAACATCTTCCTTTCTTTTTTCTTTCCTTCCATCAATCACAATTAGGGGCTTAGAATTGGTTAAATTTGAAACCATATCAGCTCTCAAAATAGTAGTTGCAGGTTTCTTCCCAGTCATACCTTGGAGGGCATCATGCAGTCTGTGCCTTACAGAAATGGTAGAAAAATACCCTGGTTCTAAGGGAAATTTTATTTTGGGATAAGATTTTTTGCATACATACAAGAGTTTTGGCAGTGGAACCCTAAATCTGATAATTTCTGTAGAGAAAGGGCAGTTAATCATCCTCAGTTTACCTTTGTCTCTACTTTAAGTTCCCTGTCCTGAAGCCTCTCTGGCTTCTTTGAAGAGAATCTCTTTGTATGCTAAGACTGATTTTTAAGGCTGTTTTTAAATTGTTTGTGCATTGTTAAAAATCAGCATCTGAAATGGCTCTGCAGCCTAAGGCTGGAGAGATGCAGGAGGAAATAGAGATGCAGGAGTTCAGCTTTCTTTTTCTCCTGTATGCCTGTTGGTAGTCCTTCCATATGCTGGGATTCATCCTCCCCAAAAACAGTGCCTGAAGCTGTCACAGTGTGTTGCTGCAGTAGAGCAGCAGGAATTCAAGGGTTTATCTTTATTAGATTTGATCACTCACTGTTTATGAGGCAGCACAGCATGTGCTGATAATGAAAGACCTCCTCTTTCCCCCCTTCCAATTAGTATGTCTTGTCTGTCTCATATTCCTTACGCAAAAGTTTTGTGTCAATATTGACAACACAAGAAGAGGAAAATGAATTGACTTTGCACAGCTTGAGTCTGATCCTGTGAACAATTCTGTGGGAGCAAGGCTGGACTCCAGCAGTTCTGTCTTATACTCTAACACTAGCCTAGAACACAATTAATAGTTTACGTGATGAGGATGATGCTTATGACACAGGCTTTAACATTTGCTTCATCTTACTCCAGAGTGTGTTCAGGGTGATATTGACTCACTGCACACAAGAGTAAAAAAAAACAACCAAACACCAATCCATTCCCCATCCAAAGGAAAAAAAAAAAATCCACTAAACTTTCCTTACAGCTGAGGAACTGCTAATCAGAGTTGACATTGTGGAGAAACAAATGCCAGAAAACCCAGAATTCCCAAGAGGCTTTGTCTTGTGGTGAAGGAATTGAATCTCAAGAGTCTGAGGCATGAGATGCAGTGCAAAGTAGTTAATAATTCAAAGTTCCTTATTTGCAAAATGAGACAGTAGTACTTCTACTTACCTTTTCTCTGTCTTGCCTAGATCAATTCCAGGCATTTGAAGGGCAGTGAAGCTGGTGAGGGGTCTGGAAAGCATGGCTGATGAGGAGAGGCTGAGGGAACTGGGGTTGCTTAGTCTAGAGAAGAGGAGACTGAGGGGAGACCTTATTGCTCTCGACAGCTTCCTAAAAGGAGGTTGTAGTGAGGCTGGTGTTGGTCTCTTCTCCAAAATTAATAGTGATAAACCGAGAGAAAATGGCCTTGAGCTGCATCAGGGGAGGTTTAGATTGGATATTAGGAAGAAATTCTTCACTGAGCATATAGTTAGGCACTGGAACAGGGCGCCCAGGGAGGTGGTGGAGTCATCATCCCTGGAAGTGTTTAAAAAATTAGTGGATGTAGCACTTGAGGCTATGGTCTAACGGATAGAGAGATGTCAGGGTGAAGGTTGGACTTGATGATCCTCGAGGTCCTTTCCAACCCTTATGATTCTATGATTTCAAGCGATGCCTCTTTAAGGCAATGTGTATGCATAACACCCAACCAAAGACAAAATTGAAAAATGGTGAGAAAAATTTTAATCCCAGTTTAAATTGGATACCTGCTTTGCATCAATCATGTGTAAGGATTATATAAATAGCAAGAAAATGGATGCCTAAGGGAACTTTAGCAGTGAAAAAGTATAGACATAAATCAGACCAATTACGTATGATAAGATCAATACCATGTAATAACAATTTATAGGTCAAAAGAGCGACATAAAGTCAATATATTGCTTAATAGGAATTCAATTAACTGATTAGAGAGTATTTCTGATGTGATGTTCATCTTGCACAAGTTGTGGTGAATCATGTTGTGAATCATCTGCAGATGGTAACTTATTACAGATGCCAGTGAACAAAGTTGTAGGCATTAAGTGAAAAGATTGCAAAATAATTTTTTGGTAAAACAAAATGCAATTTTGCAAACTACTGTCAGTGACACCACTAAGTACCTAGTATTTTAAAAACACACATCTGGGTTGTTCGCCTTTGCACTGATGTGGTGAACTTAAGTGGCTTACAAATTTATTTACTACTGATTCTTCTCTTTTGCTCCCAGTTATGATTCACAAATTCCTGGTGCTGGAAGAAAAAATATTCTGTGATGAGAAATAATCAAAATGCAGCATCTAAATAATGCGGCCAGCATTTATAGAGCTTGGTCTTTTTCTCCATTAATTCTCTAGAGTCTTCAGTTGTCTTCATGCCTCCAGTTTACCCAGCTGTTAGAACATCATCTAGATTTGTAATCCCAGTTTGAAGCTGAAATAAAGAGCCAAATATGACAATTGGATTAAACCTAAACAAAATGGATCCCACATAGGACTTTGGGTTCTGTCAGAGGTTGAGTTTTTACTTCCAGAAAGCTCATCATTTTATGGAGAAGTTTCTTAGGAAAAGCTTGCCTAGAGCAGTACTCATTAGCACAGGTAAATATCAGGGCTCTTCACTTGGCTGGTTTATGTCTAGAGTCTCATGGACAGTGGAATAAAATTAGAGCTACTTCCTTTGTAGTCCTCAAAAGTCTTTCAGTAGGCTTTATGATGTGGCACCTGTTTTTTGAAAATTATAAGTATGTACCAACTTGCTTATCAGAAATCAGACCAACACCTTTTTCAGTTCTTAAGTGAATAAAAAGACCATTAGATCATTAAAAAGACAATTTGAACAATGTATGCTTGAATTGTTCCAGAGCACAGTGAGATCCTGAAGCAGTTCAGTAGGGTGAATGTGAAAACAACAAGCAAACAGAAGACTATCTAGTTTCCAGGTGGTGGTGAACTAGTTCACAAATATGATACTGTTGCTTTAAATACTCAAGGACTTTTTTAAGAGGGTATCTTCCCATAATGGCTTTATGGACTCTTTTTGGCAGCAAGTGCACTTTTGTGTCTGACTTATCTCAGGATCTCATGCCTAGCTGTTGAATGCTTGTGTAATAATATGTTTTCAAAAGCCTTCCGCTTCCACCATAATGCTGTAGAAGACATAAAAAAGTTATGCACTTACATGTTTCCAAGCACTCTTGTTATGCTAATAACATTAGCTGAAATAAGATTAGTTCTTAAGAATACAAGAGTTTTTCTCATTATGAATTACTACTTCATCCCTTATTTTATTCCAGAAAAAATAATTTAATGTAGCAAATATGCTTTGAAAGAGTTGTGCTTGTCTCACCTATAATGGAGGAAGATTGAATTACCTTGCTGTTCACTTCCTTCCAACAAGAAAGTGTTGTATCAATTTCATTACTGACAAATACAAATTCTTGGGTTTACAAGATGATCTTTTTCAATTCTCATTATTGTTGATAGGAATATGTCCCAATCTTGAATGTAGAACTTCCTAGAGCTGGCCTCACTCATTTAAAAAGAAAAGAAGTAACTTGTAATCAATAGGAGAATTGCTAGAAAGTGATTGACTATACAGAAAATCTCTTATTAGACATTACTAAGTGCTAGTTCTGTATTAAAGCTATATTTAATCAGCTGCTTGCAATTAATTTTCATGATTATTTTAAAATGCTAGTCCCATATGCCCTATATATAGTTGTCTTGCAAAATGTAACTGACATTTTGAAGGTAATGATTTTTTAAATTCTGTATATGGGGAAATCACTAGTAGTATCTTTCATTAGGGAACATAAATGAGTCTAAGAAGTTAACAATTTTGAAATGCAAATTATTATGCAGGAGCTTGTTGAAAGATGCTAAAAATAATATGACAGTTCATCATACACATAGCGACTGTGTTAGATCCTTGCTTGTGTGTTTCATGAAATGCACAATTGTAGTGTTTTATAAGGAGTAAACAATGTAAAAGCTTCTCTTGGCATGTGTGTGGATGAACACAAGGAAACAAAAGAAAATTCTCTCCCAAAAATTATGTGAGGAAGATTCAATTCACAACATTCATCAATGTCATTAAAACCAGAACAAAATATGCTCAGATATAGAGGTAAATTGTTCTATGATTTTGTGAGAATTTTGAGCAAGTTGGCTTTATTCTATTGACTGAGCATGTTGCAGACATTTAATATTTCCTGGTACTAAATATTAATACTAATTAATGGTAACTAGTGTTAAATAAGAATACTAATTAGAAATCCTATTAAATAAAGATCTATAATAGACTTGCTTGCCATATATCTGCATGTAGGTGTCTTTTCCATCATTTTAAAATGCAAGGGAACTAATTTTGACTTGCAGTTTTGTTATTTTGGGGTAAAACTGGACCGTGTTTTCTGAAGGCTCTGCTATCATTGTGGGTAACAATTGTACTCGGAGGCAAGCATCATTTTATTGACCCATCTTTGCTGGTAGAAAAGAAAATTGCACCACCCACATCCAAGTGGGCATTGCCAGACATCTCCTGTTTCTAGATGTGCTCCTCAATTCACAACAAACAACACAAACCAAGGGGTTTTTTTAAGAACATAGGACAGAATTGATCTCTTCTGACATAAATGGTCTCACCTAACTCTGAATCATCCTTCTTACTCTTTTGATTAAATCAGGAAGAGAAACAATAGTGACATGGCTTTTCATTTCACCTCTTTTCAGCACATATTCTATCCTTTTTTAGGATAGATTCAATGTGCCTGTTTCTTTCCATCATCTTTAAACTGGATTTGAGGTGCCTATCTTTCATATGAATAACATTACTGTACCTAATCTGAGGTAGATAAAATTCCTTCATAACATTTAACATGTGTGCATTTGCAAAGGTAAAGTGGGATCACTTTTCACGTATATATTATATACCATATATTTTTACAGAGAGGAACTAAATGGCATATTTACTGTCTTCTGATTTTTTTTTTGTAGGCATTTAAACATAGGAAAACTATCCTTATCAAAAAATGAATAGTTCAGATCTTCACCTGAATTTGCATGAGGAAAAATATTGTAGTTTTTTTCCTAGTATCTGTATTAAATGATACAAGTTTTGCTCTTATAATGGTCTAAACCCAGAGTGACTTCATTGATTCTGATGATTTTTCTATTTCCATAGGTTAATTCCTATATAATAGAAAATGTTAAAAAGTCCCCTCTCTTATTTCCAGTGAGGAGGTGTTGTTTTTTAAAAACTAGTCTATTCATAATAAGTAACGTGGTCCTTTTTGTAATCTATGTAGTCTATATTGGTGTTGAAAATAGAAAATATTAGTTGCTCTTATCTCACACCTCAGATTGAAACATTAACTTTAAAACTGGTTTTATACATTAACATTACTTCTGACAAGGTAGACAGAAGATTAAAATACTTCTCTAGCAAAATTCTTGTAATTTTACATTATTCAAGAATTATCCAAGATGGAGAACCATAGTGATTTATTGTGGAAAAATTAAGAGACCTATTACTTGCCATGGGAAGTACAGACATACTGTTAGTTTGACATAAGCCACATAAAGATATTAAATGTTACTCTAATTAGTTTTATTCACCACTCGAGTCTCTGCAGTTAGATTCCTTTGATGCCATCCTGCTTCCATCTAACATGAGTAATGGGAATGGTTAGTGAATAATATTTCATACTGCCACATTGCAGTAGAAGTGGTTTCCACTTGTATGCACTGTTCCAGTGGATGCACTTTGATAAAGTGGTAAAAATGAGAAGCTCATAACTATCTCATTTCTTGACACACAAAATCCAACAGATTAGTGATACATCAGCATGTGCAAAATTACCCTTTGCTAATACAATGAACCTGTTTATTATAACGCACTATGCTTACTTAATCACTGTTGCACGATGCATCATATCTGCTATGTACTTACATAATGCTGTTCAGCAATAAAGGAACATCGTATAATTCAAAATAGACTTAATTAAACAAACCAAAAGCAAATTTACAACTTGTAAAAAAACTAAAACAAAGCAGAAACATAAAGAAAGAGTCTGCAGCTTACTTTAAAAGTTCTTGTCCCTAAAAAAATAAGCTACCTGTTGATCTGGGAAAAATCTACAAAATTCCTCCTAAACTAGGATCATAACTTTGGTAAGTACCCTGGACCAAGGATATGTAAAAGCTTGTGGTGAGCTGATTTTGGCTGGCTAACAGACACTCACCCAGCTCCTCTCTGTTTCCCTCTCCTCAACACGACAGGGGGAGAAAATAAAATGTTAAAGATTATGGGCTGAGATAAAGACAAAGAGATCACTTACCAAATACTGTCACAGGCAAAACATACTTGACTTGGGGAAAATTAATTAATTTATTGACAAATAAAATAGATTTGGAAAGTGAGAAACAAAGACAAATTACAACAATGCCTTCCTTGCAATTCCTCTTTTTCCTAGATTGAACTTCACTCCTTCCTTCCTGTCTCCTCTAGGTCCTCCACCCCAGCCAAGCAACACAGAGTGATGTGGAATGAGAAGTTGAGCTCATGTCAGCTGTTTCCTCCTCCTCCTCACACTTTTCCCCAGCTCCAGTGTGGATGTTCTCCATCGGCTGCAGTCCTTCAGGGTAAACCTGCTCCAGCTTGCATTCATCTCTACAAGCTGCAGTACTTTCAGGAAATAGCAACTGGTTATGGTGTTGTGCTATCCATGGGCTATAGAAAAATATTTGCAATAGCTCCTGAAGTGTAACTTACTCTCCATCTTCTCTGACCTTGGTGTTCACAATATTGCTTGGGTTTTCCTCACTGTTCTGTGGCATCTTTTTCATTCCTAAATACCCAAGGCACCACTAGGCTGAAGGGCTCAGCCCCTGACCCCTACTTACAGATCCCACTGCTGAAGCCCACCCGTTGCCAATACCTGGACATGGACACCCAAAACAAACCTCTCCAACTAAAAAAGACCTCCTGATTACTCTGCTGCTGAGTCTTCTGATTGAGTAAGTAAGAAAGATATATTCATACTATTTGTCCCTTCTCACAATGAACATGTTAATTGAGTTTCACATTGCCTGGTACTTTGTGTGTGGCCTGATGAATGGGAAAGGCAATGGGAAATGCTGTATTAAATTTATATACAACAGAAATTGGCCATCTGTGTCAACACTGAACAGAGACAACGGTGCTTGGGTTAGAGGGAGAGGGCTTAGTGGCTTAAGAAATAGTCTGCTTTGTCAGCAAAAAGAGTGGAAACAAAAATCCTACATGAAACCAAAAATATTAAATAAAAATGCTTGCAAAGCTTGTGTTTTGGAAATCAGCGACACTGACAAAATAATGTTTTTCCTTATAAAGAATACTTTTACTGGGAGGTTTTTGAAGTATAATTGTACTAGAATATTGACAAATTCTTTCCAGAAATCAGTGGGTTTCCAGATAAAAAGACCAATCTAAATAAATATTTTTTTAATTACATTTTAAGTTTTCAGCACTGAAATGCACTTAGTGCATTTCAGAAGCAGGACTCATGGTTATGTGACTAGAGAATAGGTTCAAATTTAGGTCACAGCTTAGAAAAGGCACAAAAAAAATTGGAAGTTATTGCTCCTAAAGAGACAGTGAGGTAAAGAGAACATTCTATGTCAAGTGTAAGAGCAATATGAAACTTTTCTGTGATGACTTTAATGACTTTCTCTTATTTTGTTGTCTTTTTTTTCCTTTCTCTGACAACCTGGGAAAGATAGGGCTGAAATTACTTTTTAATTAGGTGAATTTGAATTGAGGAAACATTGATGATCCTCTGTTATCTTGAAAACTCCTTTGGGAAACAAAATGAAGAAATGAGAGGTCTGTTTAGCTAAAGAAATGCTAGGATAAATTTTAGTTAGCTATTTACTATTTCTATTTAATCTTAGGCTTACAATAACATAATGACTGATGATATACATTTGAGAAAATTAAAATTTAACAAGTGACTGAAATGGCCACCAGCAGTTCAATATTTAAGTGTTTTGGCCAGTTAAGTTAAAGAAATATTTAGGGAATAAGTAGGCCAAGTAAATAAAATACATATAAGAAGCTGTTTTCAAAGAGTGCTTATTTGTATCCAGGTTGATAAACTTCCTCCTACATCTCTTCCCTGTAGTGTGTTCTTCAAGGCACACAATACAAAGGCTTCTTTGAAGTTCATCTACTGAAGACTTCTTTACCTTAAGAAATGAGGAAACATTAATCCCGCCATGTGATTTCCACTGAGGTAAATTTTGTATTTCTTGAAATAATTTCAGTATGACTGGAAGGAAATGAACTTGGAAAAAATTATATGGATACTATACCTACTATTATATGCCCACTATTATATGCCTACTATAGTGTCAGTGTTATCTGACAGTCAACATTTGTCCGTATAGAGCAGATAAAACATTTAAAAACCACAACGATATCACCGAGACCATGGCATAAATATGCACATAGTTAAGATTTAAATGAATATTCTTGCCAATATTTATTAAAGGAAGAATTAGTTTAGGGTGGAAGAAGAAGCCATACTGTGTTTTGATAGGGTCAAAAATAATGACAAGAGTTTTTCACCGAGTGTCCATTAGAACTGACCATCTAATTGAACATTAATGGGATTTACGTGTCTAGTTCCCATGTGACTGAAAATTCAAAGTATGATTACATATTGGAGACATAAAAAGCAGAACACAAGACAGAGTATTGGAGGGAGAAATATGAAAATAAAGACTAAAATGAAAGTGAATTGTTCACATGCTGAAGCCATAACCATGAAAAGTCATACCTGATGTTATGAGGTGATAGAGGAGAATCAGCAATGCATTTTTTTTCAGAGTTGATATAAGAAAGGAGCCAATACCTGCTGGTAACAGTAGTGTGCAGCTTACACTGACATTAAATGTTTGGGAATATATTTGTGAGTGGCCCAGACTCATGCCTCACTGAGAAACTTTTTGCCATATCTTTGAAGCAAAGATATAATTTTCTCAGCAACTAGAAAATGTAGCAGAAAAAAAAACCAAACAGGTACCCACAGAAAATCTAAAGCAAAAGTGGTCTCTTGTAAAAGCATTTTTTCTGCTTCTCAGAAGATACTAGCTCAGGATTTTTTACAGTTCAGATGAACCTGAAAGAAATTATGTTTACTGGAAAAACATTAACTGCATCAAACCAAAGCATACAAACATAGACAATTTAAAATTAATGTTACAGTCCACTGGAGGGATAGTTACAAGCAGGGAGAAGTGATCTCCAGGGGAGTTTTCCAAAGAAAAACAATGGCCTCCCTTGGTTCAGGAATTGTGAAGCAAATGATCTTCAGTTTGCTGATGGGTATGGGAGTGTGTTTTGGAAGATAAATGATTGCATTGCTCAGCTGTAGTGGACAGACCTTTTCTGGACCCATGACTGGGAGGATCAGGGCTTTCCATTGCAGTCCATGACTCCAGGACTGCCGGAAGGCTAGAACAGCAGAGAGACTGCATCATTCCTTCTGTGATTTGTTTGCTAAGTGATCTGCTTAGTCTATCTGTTTAGAGATCCATGCAATATTTTATGTAGCTGGTGAAATGAGCAGTGGTGAGTTACAGTTCAGGATCAATTTCTATTCCTTCACCAGGTTCCCTGACAAGTCACACTATGCATCTATTTCTGTGATAAGAGATGACAATAGAGGCACTTCCTTCATTTTTCCCTCACTGTGTTAGCCCACATCAGCTATATTTACAAGCTATATGACTGTTTCCTCATCCTACGTTTGCAAGAAGTTTGTAAAAATAGCTGTTTTCAGCACAACCCATTCTGTCATGAACATAGGGCTATGATTTCAGAGTAGAATGAAGCAGCAACAGAAGGTGAGGAAGCAGAACAGAAAAGGGTTCAAGAGCTATTGTTTATTCCAAAAGAGAGTGCTCTTCGGTTTCTCACTTCACCTGAGTGCGATTAGGCAATCTCCTAAATGTTGGTGTCATTGTTTAAACCCTCCTTTGAAATAAATGAGAATCTTTCACCTTAATTTGAATAGGATAACATTTCCAAACTGTCCAAAACTAATGTAATCCTAACAAAATACCATGCTTAAGCAAATGTGCTCACTTGATGACATTTCAGAATAACAGGTTTACCATCTGTCTTAGTTATGTCTCCTCTTACTCCCATTCTCTAAGCTTTTTTTAGAGAAATTCCACTGCAAAACTTTTGTCGTGAACTTTGTGAAATACCAAATTTAAACGTGAAGATTTTGGTGAGATACCTAAAAAAGCTGTATGTTACTGACAGTTTAGTGTGAAAACAACATGTAAAGGACATAAGGCAATGATCTTTGTGACTTTTTAATCAGCAAATGCTTTATTAATTATAATTCAGCTGGCAATATGTAAATACATAATATATTTAAAGGTTTTCTTACCCTCAGAAGATGGATTCTGAGGCTCTTCCATTCTGAAGAAGCTGAGATCTAAATAATAATGTATATGTGCATAGTTTGGAACCATCCATAATATCATTACAAATCTTATAATGTACATTATTCTATGCAATTTAATGTTCTTTGGGTTCTTAATGTCTAATGCCACAGCTCTTTAGAAAGACACACCACTAATGCATTTAAAAATTTTGGCATGTAAAAAAGAAGCTTCTTTGAAGATAAATGCACAGTTCTTAATCAGCATTTTAAAGTTAGGAAAAGATTAGTACTTTTGTAGATAAGTTTTGCCACTAAATATATAGACAGTTTTTTACCATCCACATGTGTAAGAAAGCTCTGAACACATGCACTGTGCAGTCTGTTACAATGGAGTGCAATAATGGTCAGGTGAAATAAGCATAAATATTTTCTGAAGGATCTTGGAGTCCTGGTAGACAGTAAGTTAACCATGAGCCAGCAATGTGTCTTTGTGGTCAAGAAGGACATTGGTATCCTGGGGTGCATTAGAGTGTGTCCTGTAGGTCAAGGGAAGTTCTTCTTCCCCTCCATTCTGCCTTGGTAAGGCCACTTCTGGAGTACTGTGTCCAGTTCTGTTTCCCCAGTTCACGAGAATTGGGAAACTACTGGAGAGAGTCTAGCTGAGGGCAACGAAGACTAGCAGGGTACTGGAGCATCTCTCTTAAGAGGAAAGGTTAAGAGAGATGGGTAAATTTAGCCTGGAGAAGAGAAGAGTGAGAGGAGATCTTACAAATGTCTATAAATATTTCGAGGGTAGGTGCAAGGAAGATGGAGCCAGATTCTTTTTCAGTGGTGCCCAGTGACAAGAAAAGGGGCAATGGGCATAAGCTGGAACACAGGAGGTTCCATCTAAATATGAGGAGAAACTTCTTTACCATGAGGGTGACGGAGCATTGGAACAGGCTGCCCAGAGAGGTTGTGGAGTCTTCCTCTCTGGAGATATTCAAAACCTGCCTGCATGCGATCCTGTGTAATGTGCTCTAGGCAAACCTGCTTAGGGGGACTTGTGGGTTTGGACTAGCTGATCTCTAGAAGTCCTTTCCAACTCCATTGATTCTGTGAAGATAGAAATAATAACAACCTGATCTTTTGACAGTTGGCTTAGCCTGATGCAGTTGAAGCAGAGATGGTGCTTCTTTGCCTATAACATTGAGGTTTTCAATGAGTATGATGAATGGAAGCCATATAGTAAGGTACTTATGATGTATTCTGACATTAGCCATCTCTTCCATCATCAGCACATCCTATTCCTTAATGATCCATCTGTCTAGGGATATGATATTTGGAATATAATGTTCAGTAACAATAGGTCTTTCAACCAAAATAATGAATGCCTTAGTTGTGCTTCTAAGGTATTAACAGATGAATTTAAATTAATCCCCTAAAATATCTATCGCTCAGTCTGTTTCAGCTGCACAGGAGTGTGTGTTCAGTTGTCACCAGTTCAATAGTTCAATATTTCTTGCTTGTCATTTTAGGAACTCTTTGATATTTGCTGATCTTGAATTTAAAAAACATCCTGGAATGATCAGTGGCTCTGAATATTACATGGTCAGATTTTAAAAAATATCAAGAAGAAAATATCTATTCCAAAATTTCATAGTATGTGATTTTTTTTATCTTGGCCCTTGATCAGAATTGACCAGAACCATTTTTGATTTATTCCCAATACTGGGAAATACACAAAGGTCCTTGAACTCTGATGCAGTAAGTGTGTAAATGCTTGCTTAGCTTTATGTTCAGTAGTCAACACAGTCAACTTGTCAACAGAATTAGAGAACTCCTCATTAGGAAAGGAATAAACAAATAAGACATTCCTATATCATTACAGAAATTAATGGTGACTTAAATCTTGAGCGTTGTGTGATTTTGGTTCCACTCTTGGTGTGCGTAAGAAAAAAGGAGGAGGCACTAGAACAAAAAGGTAAAGTTAATGGTGCCAGGTACAATTGAAAGTATGGAATGATTTCTGTACAAACACTAAATAGAGGATACTTTAACGTGAAAAAGAAATTGATGATTTTATGGTAGATTCTATAAATCATATATCTAGCAGATGTAACGGTTCTGTTTATTCTTTAGTGACATACCACTTATTAAGATATTGAAGTGATGGGCAAAAGATATGAGGTGAAGAGATGGGGAGTATTTCTTACATCAGAAAATGCCAGAGGAACTTAACAGACAGCAAACAAAAGGAATCCTTTCTTTACGTAACACAGCCTTCAGACTGGGAATCCATTGTGGCTGTAGAAGCTCCAAGTATAAATGGGGAAGTAGAAAGTAGCATGGTGAGTTAATGGAAGAGAACTTTAAAAAGTGTTGTTTAATATGGATGTAGAGATAATAACCTTTCACTCAGCATGCTCTTCAGCTATAGACTGATAGTAGGTGTGAGGAAACACCATAGGGGGTACAATAGCATGTGCATTTTCAGTCTTTCTCTAGCCACTGTCAGAGATTAGTTCTGAAGAGCTCAGGGGAAGCTGTATTTCAGTGGGGCAAGCTTAAAAGGAAGCATATGCTTCATGATTGAAGAAAATGCTGATTCAAGAGGCTAAACTATCTTAGAGTCTGGATGGAATTGATTTCTGCTGTGTTTGTATTAATCAAAAACATGAACGGTAGGCTTTATATGATGGCATTTTTACAATATATCAAAGAGTAATAATTCCTCTGGGAGAATTTTAAGATCCATAAATAAAATTCCTCAAGAGGAAAAAAAAAAGACAGCTGGAAACACAAAGCTTCATGAACAAAACTCATGTTGACATTTTGAACATAGTCAGAATTCAGCAAATGTAAACAATAAATTCATTTGGATGTGTTGATGCAGTGCCTGTTTTGTCTTTGTAAACTTTGTAAAGGCCTATAATGAGAACATAAATAATATATATATAGTAATATATATTATAATGTATATAGTCAAACACAAATTTAACACCCAGGAAGAAAACAATGCAGTGAGCCAAAAGTGCTTGTTTCTTGTCAATAAGTTTGTTTCTGAGTCAACCTGTATAAAATGGCTCTGCCCGCAGCAAAGTTACATAGAAACACAGATCTGGAGTAGAGAGAACTTCAAAATTTTAATGCTAAAGTTGTTAGAATGGTAGAGGATGGAAGGGAACTCTGGAGATCATAGTCCAACCCCCTTGACAGAGCAAGATCACCTAAGGCAGGGCACACAGGAACATATCCAGGTGGGTTTTGTATGTCTCTAGAGAAGGAGACTTCAAAACCGCGCTAGGCAGCCTGTTCCAGGCTCTGTCACCCTCACAGCAAATAAGTTTTTCCTCATGTTGAGGTGGAACTGCCTGTGTTTCAGTTGGTGCCTATTGCCCATCGTCCTATCACAGGGCATCACTGAAAAGACACTGGCCCCTTCTACTTGACACGCACATTTCAGATATTTGTAAACACCAAGATCCCCTCTGTCTTCTCCTGTCTAAACAGCCCTGAGTCTCTCAGCCTTTCCTCATAAGAGAGATGTTCCAGTGCCTTAATCATCCTCATAGCTCTCTGTTGGACTCTCTCTAGTATTTCCCTGTCCCTCTTGAACTGGGGAGACTAGAACTGGAAACAGTACTCCAGATGTGGTCTCACTAAGGCAGAGTAGAAGGGGAGGAGAACCTCCCTGGACCTGCTGGCCACACTCTTCTTTATGCACCCCAGGAGACCATTTGCCTTCTTGGCCACAAGGGCACATTGCTGTCTCATGGTTAACTTATTGTCCACCAGGACTCTGAGGTCCTTCTCTGTGGAGCTGCTTTCTAGCAGGTCTACCCCTAGCCTGTACTGATGCATGGTGTTATTGCTCCCCAGGTGCAGGACTCTGCATTTGACCTTGTTGAACTTCATGAGGTTTTCCTTTGCCCTGCTCTCCAGCCTGTCCAGCTCTTGCTGAATGGCAGCACAGCCTTCTGGTGTGTCAGCCACTCCTCCCAGTTTAGTATCATCAGCAAACTTACTGAGGGTACACTCTGTCCCTTCATCCAGGTCACTGTTCCCCAAGTGCTAATTATCAGTGCTTTACAGAAAGGGAAGACTAAAAAGGGAGCGGGGGTAGGGGAAATTTAAAATAGTATTAAAAAAAAAAACAAAACAAACCATAAAAATAATACTAGAGTTGATCATCAGAAGCCTGGGCTGTGAGGACTGGTATGATAACATCATTTCTAATTTGAACTCCTGTAGAGGTCTTTGAAATCCTGGGATGGAACATATTATTAAATGTGTAGTGTGTTACTGCCTTAGCAGTGTGAAAGCCCAAGCAAGTTTCTGTTTATTACGCTGTTAATTTCTCAATTACTTTCTTGTTCTATCAATATGCTGCTGATAGAACCATGTGCTCTTTCATACAAGCAAAAGAATACCAAGGCAGATGGCTGACTCCAGACCACTGCTGACCAATTTTAGTAATGAGGTGTAGTTCCTAATGAGAACAGACATTAATATCTTTCTCATGCAAATTATTACTTCTAACTAGTACTCCCAAAATCATTACAATCCCTGTAACAAAACGGTGTTGCTAGGCAACATGAGTGGTCAGCCTTTTTCTTGTGAGAGCTGACTTTAAAAAATGCTTTCAGTATTCTCTTCTGAATTTCAAACTTGTTATTTACATATGATTGTAGATGTGTTAAACTAAGGTTTCGTATCATCTGAAGAAATTAAGAGACATCACTTGACTTTTGCTTTTGAGTTTCAAACATTTTCATTTTCCAGTGTGGTTTTGCATGCAGAACCACCAGAACACATTAATTAGCATGTTGTTAGGATGTAAAGGATTTTAATGGCACAACTGGAAGGTCGCCCACATGTCCCTAGATTATAAGCAGAGATCAGCCAGCTAAAACAGAAAAACAGATGGATAAGTATGAAACTAATGTTATTTCTTCTGGGGCCAGAATGTCAAAGTGAATATCTAATGAAGTTTCTACCTTTTTTTTTTTTTTTTTTTTTTTTTTTTCTTGAGCACAAACCACGGAGAACAGAAATAAATCACATATCAGTTTAAGACTGGAACGTAAAGAGGACTTGAAGTCATTTAAATGCATATTAGAAAAGAGTGAAGAGCTGAAGCTTTAGTTAAGAGATAAGAGTAAATAAGTCCTTTACTCATTTTATGCATGCTAGGGTGCAGCAGTCTGACTTACATTAGAAATCAGTCTCGAGTCATAGAATTCAGATCATGATGAGCCTCTCTGGAGACTGGATCCTGTGTCATCCATACAATTCAAGGACAGATTTAGGAGGTTTGCCTACAATTTCACACTCGTTTCACAAACCAGCAAGTAAATTATTATTTTCCCCACATTACTTATGTGAAAGTTGTTTCTAAGATCTGGACCAACAAAGTTGTTTCTAAAGAGTGGAAACAGGAGTT
Source organism: Chloroceryle amazona (assembly GCA_027560015.1). Classification (NCBI taxonomy): domain Eukaryota; kingdom Metazoa; phylum Chordata; class Aves; order Coraciiformes; family Cerylidae; genus Chloroceryle; species Chloroceryle amazona. Next base: position 40,673 of record JANHFX010022064.1, on the reverse strand, counting down.
TCTTCAAATTCAAAAAGATCAGATATTTGGTTTTGGCAAAGGTCTCTGCAAAGTCATTTTCATATGCATAGTATTGACAATATTTCAATTAATAAGGTTAGAAAAGGTCTGTGCAATGACAGTGTGGCCTACTGCAATATGCACTATGTACAGCAATGACTCAAGCTTATAGATCCCAGGATGAGGACTTGTTTGACTGATAGAAGAACACTGGCAAGGACAACAGGATTATCATGAATGTAGTACTACCAGGGGTCTTTTGATTTCCATCTGTCAGGAGAAGCAAGCAGGTGTGGCTTCCCTGTAACACATTATTGAAAGGATAACAACTCTAACAGTGGAGCACCTTGCCAAAGAACATGTTTAATGAATTGCTTATTTGGTTTCACAGAAATCATTTTGTACCTTCAGCAACAAGTTAGGGAACTTGATCAGCCATATATCTACAAAATTAGTGTCCTTAGAGAAGAGGTTCTTTATGTTCATTTAAATATAGTAAAATTAAGTCAGTAATTACTTCCCCTATGTCCAGTCTATGAACCGTAAAATGTTCTTGATATATTTTCTAATTAAATCTCTTTTATGTGGATTTGAAAAAGCTAAATACTATCAATGGCAAAGTCTCAATCCATCAAAGACATGTCCTCTGTTTAAATCTCGAACACAGCTGCAGTACTGGGGCAGTAAATACGTGTGACAGCAACATTAGAGTTTGTTTTTCTAGATTCTTGATATGTCAAAATCTGATGTGAAACTACAGAGACCACAGCTAGCAATACTTTATTTCATTATTAAATATCTTTGACTGATTTTATGGTAAACTATTAGGCTAGTCTTGCATTAACCATTCTGATCCCCAGGAATAGAGTTTGATCTCTCTGCTCCAAAAATCTCCACCCTATTCTGCTTCCTACCAAATAACAAAGGATATAGACAATATTAAGCATACTAGAAAAATAGACTAGAAAACAAAACCAAAATACAATGATACATATTGAGGTGTTGAAGGTGAGATACATGACACTTCAACATGAGTGCCAGGTGGTATGGCTTGGGTTCCTCCCTAATTGATGGGAAAGGTGAAGAAACTTGAGGTTTTTAGGTGCTTCATGTTGGAACGTTGGGGAATGTGCGTGTGGAGCATCAGCCTCATATTGCAGTTTTTCTGCAAAAAGCCACATTGTTTTATGCTGCAGTCAGTGTAATAACATTATGTTAATGTGGAGCTAGGTTTAAGAGCTTCCAGGGCAGAAGGCCCAACTGGCCCAACTACATATGACATAATTCAGTGATAAACAGGATAAATTAACCTATGCAGAGCTTCCTGCATAGGCTAAATTACTTTTGATAGTCGAAATGACTTATTGATAGGTCATTTTGTTATCTCTAGAGAATACTGTAGCCTTCTATATAGTCATAACTTAGTAGCCATATTTATCACAAGAAAGTATCTCTTTAAGTCAGGAACTGAACTGAGGTGAAAATACCTGAAGATAGGAGAAAGCATTAGACATGCTTGACTTGTTTTCAGTCCTACAAGGTATAACATGATTACAGTCAGAGACAGTTTACTGATCTAGATGGACCTTTGGCTGTCTCATTCCCATTCACAGTTTGCTCTTGCACAAATACTGACTGCTCAACATAAGTCTGTGTACGGTAGCACACCATTGTGGTGCTGAGCTGTTAAATATTTTCTGTTTGTTTTCTATTTTCAGTGAAACAAACATGTTTGAACAAGTGTTACTTTGAAATTTTCATATTACCTCTTCTAAATTGCCATTTTGAACATGGAGAGTTCAAAGCTGTTGATTTCTGGGACGTGTCACAACAGAAGTGAAGGATGGGATCTGACTGTTCTAACTGCTAAATAATGATGAATAATGGTGATTAATGTGGAGAAGTGTTGCCCTCCTTATTCAAAGTATCAGTAATTCCATTTCTACTAAGGAGATGAGAATGGCATGCACAGTAGGATCCTTGGGATTAGCAGGCTGATTTCCCTTGATCCAAGCACTTCCCACTAATTTTAAGTGGTCGAATTCGATATTAAGAGTAAAACAGAAAAATTATTTTTGTGAATTAGGAAAAAAACCAAAAACCTTATATTAGTAGCTACTTGTAGTATCAGCAGTTATAAAAGTTTCTGGGTTAAAGGCAACTTTATTCTCATTTTCATGGTTCCTTTTGCAAGGCATAACTCACATTATCGTTACTGAAAATTTAATACAAGCTAAGAATATAAAAGAGACAGGCAAGCTGAAATGAAAACAATCAGAAAAGGCATATAGTAGTAGACAGAAAGTAGAGATAAATACATAGGGTCTTAGTGCAGTCTTCTTGTGTTATGATTACCAAGGAAGGAACATAATTTAAACTTCTACAAGAAACAGCAAACCATAAACCTCCAGGCTGATCTAAGTTGTCATGGTGATCTGCCACTATTTGCAGATAAGCCCCAGACTACTGCACAGACCGGAACACAGGCAGTAGTAATTCACATTATTTTCTATAAAAGGGTCTTGTTAAACCTCAGGGAGATGTCTTCACTAGATTTTCGTAGAAGTCTGTCTTTCATCAATGAAATCTTTTGTCAAGGTTTAGAGCTGGGCTGGCCACTAGGCAGATGAGAGATGCTCTCAGTTAACCCCTCTCCATTCACAAAGAGGAAGAGAAAGGGCATAAGGGAGAGAAATTTATGGATTAGAAAAGAAGACTAAAACAATTTTAATGAAAATAATAAATTGGAACATATACAAAATCAGTATCAAACCCAATCCTCCTGTTGGTAATTATATTGCCATACACCACTGATACTGTGGAGCAGGTGCTGCAGAAGACCCAGACTGAACTCAGTGGTAGGTGGAAACCACATTCAGGATCTGGATTCAAGAACACATAGATTGGGATTGAAGGCAGAATGGACAGAGTCCTCTTTGGACGTCAGCCATTGAAGAAGAGAGCTTGATGTTTATGACCCCTCAACTTTATACTGAATATGGGGTATATGGGCTGGAATCCCTCGTTGGTCAGTTTAGGGTCACCTGCCCTGTCCAATCCTCCCTGCAGGTGCAGGCTTCTACTTTCTGCACCCCCCAATGTGGTACACAAGATTTAGCAGCAGCCTTGGTCTGCACACCAATCCTTACTAGTAACTCTAAACATCAGGTCTTATCACTGCTAGAAGCTGACATTGTCTGTGAAAACAGGCTGTTAGCTTCAGAAGCTGCAGTTACTTAGAAAAGACTTAACTGAAAAGTAAAATCAGTGAACAGAATTAGTTCTGTTCTAACTTAAACCAGGATATCTCTTCAGGCTGTACTTGGCATCTTCCGTTGTATATAAGATGTAGCTCTTTTGGCATGCATTAGTAGGCTGCAAGAGACAGTAAAGCTGGTTTCCTTTTATGACTCTTATAGAGATGGCAGACATCAATATTAGAACATGATTGTCTCTTCTTTGGAAGAGATGGTGTTATTTCTGATTGTGTGATATATAAGTCATTGCAGAATGCCTAATTTTGTTTCTGGTGGTGTCTCTGCTGTACTGATTACAAGCACTAAAAAAACATCCAGCCAGACAGAAAGGAAAATGGCATATTTCTTTCAAACTCTTTCAAAATATATAGGACATGATAAATGTAAGAAAACTGTGTATAAGTACTGCTTCCAAATCTTTGAGATAAAGTGTTCCTGCACCAAAACATTATTCAAATGTGATGAAAATTGTCTCCAAAGATGCTGTAGGTGGTAGAGAGACTGATAGTGCTATTCACAACACTTCAATCTCCCTACCAAATACAGTTTAAAAATAACATGACACTGGTTTGACATAAATTGCTGCAGACTATACATTTGTCGTTCCTATTACTGAATAGAAACCAGGCATTATGGGCTGACATGCATTTCATTCAAGTATGTCAGAGACACTTTAGATTGGAAAGTAAATGAAACAGTCAGTACTAGTAGTGTGATTAATATGGGGTCTGGCTTGGGCTGACTTTACAAGTGTGCAAGAAATTGCTTGTTGGAAATCAGAGTATTTTCATTGTGCAACAGGGGATTATGTCTGTGAAAAGCACCTTCAACCTCAGTGAACCTGCCTGTGAGGAGGCATGTTTGAGAAGCATTTCTCTTTACAGTGGAACTGAGTATGCTCTTTTGTGTTCCTGATTTGATGTTTATAAACAGCAGCTGAGGAAGGGATTCAAGTTAGCTTTGTGACAGTCCCTGCTGCTGAAAACACCTTTCGCTGGTGTTAACTGCAACCATGTTCCGAAAGCCCCTTAAACTGAGCTCTAAGTATGGATTCAAGCATGCCTATATGAAAAACAGGCATGGATAACCCCTGTCAATACTTATACAAATTTAATAGCTTCTTTATATCAGATAACTTGCAGGGTGCTCATTTTCTATGACTGTGTGAGCAAATTAATTTACAAAGTGTGGAGGAATCACATAAAAGCTTTAAACGTTAAGTAAATTCATCATAATAATGTGGAAGGCATATTGTGAGATGGTTCTTATGAATGTCAATGCTAGTAGCTTTTTTTTTTGTAACCTAATCCTTTGCAGAATACTCATAAATGCCCAGGGAATTATAATTCCTCTTCATATTAAAGAAGAAGTCAGTGACAGGAAGTTTAAATATAACTTGTTTTATTTGCACCTATATACACATTCCACAATATAGATCTAAGCAGTCATCACTTTCACACCTATCACTTTGTCATTCTCGTTGAGAAAACCAGCCTCAGAATTTTACTCTGATCATAACACAGTTTAGAGACGAGAACACATTTTACCATTAGAAAACGTTGAGCTAGCTTGAGCAAAACTAGCAGGGTGGAAGATGACTTTTCTGAATAGAATCTTTGATCAGTATCGTAGAATACGAAAAATCAGCAGTGTAAATGTAGCAGTGACCTAGGATGATATCCAAGATAATAACTGTAATCATTTACAACTCACCAGAGAAGCTGTCTTTGTGCTCTGAATTTACATACTAATTGGACACTTTTAAGATTCAACTGGACAGGGTGATGGGCCATTCTACCTAGACTGTGATTTTGCCCAAGGAAGATTGCATCAGATGATCCTGAGGTCCCTTTCAACCTGTTATTCTATGATAAAACAATAAACCAGGACATTATGATTTTATGGAATCCAGAATTTCTAGTACAATTTATTCTACTGACTTTAGGAGCATCCTGGAAGAGAATGTAGCTGTCAGGATAAGCTCATAACAGGACTAAAGTTTTCCTGCTTGCTGTGGTGAATGAACTGCTGGAACCCTTTGCAGTAAGACCTCACAGAGGACAATACACAGCAGTCTACATAAATTTTGCCTTTCTGTAAGCTGTAGACAGACCTTCACACTCCCTGATTCACTGCTTACGTCAGGTAGAAGAAAGTGCCAGAGTGGGCAATTTTGTTCCTGGAGGATAGTCCTGTTCAGATCTCTGGAGCTCTTACAGAAGAGCAAATTATGCACCATTAAGTATATAAAGAAAGGGAAAGGTTTTTCACCTTGAAATTGTTACCTGTTTTTTAAAAAGCCTACCACAGAATGCTATTTTCTTTGTTCCTACTATGCACATTTAAAAACTCATTAGTAAATACTCTGGTCTTGTCCAAGCATGCTTTTCCATACTATGCTATACATCATCAGCATTCTGACGATAATATAAGTCCTAAAGTATCTCTTTCTCAGTCTTCTAACCTTTTACCTTTCTCATGGCAAAAAATATTCTTGTGAAAATCACAAATAGACCAGTTTTAATGTAGCAAACCTGCTTTTATGATTTCTTGTTACTAAATATATTGGAAATAATCTTTTACAGCATAGCATGTGTTTGTGTTTAGAAATTGCATATAGATATACATGTATATACATATATACATATGTGAATATATACATATATACATATTTGTACCTATATAATACATATACACTATCATAACAAGAGCAAACACAAGTTGAAAAGAAACAAGTGCTCAATTACTGAAAATGAACAAGCCCCCTGAAAGGCAGGAAGGCAGGAGGCTGTGCTGCTTTACAGCAGCAGGTGTTCAAAGTGAAGTATTGAATTTGATCGTTGCTGAGATGGGCAAAGTTTGCTTAAGACTCTGGGCTGTACATGGTTTTACACAGCTACCTCTTTGACGTGCACGTGTCTGGGTAGCATTTAGTATCTGCAGTATTATTTTATTTCTCTTTGAAGAGTTCCATGTCTTTTCTTGTTGTGTTTTTTTGTTATTGTTGGGGTTTTTTTTTCCCCCTCTTTCTTCATGTAAGGAAGATGACGGGGGCTTGTGAATGAAAAGGATGACTACTGGAATAGCTGTTTGATGAAAGCAGACTTCTATTTCAAGTTGTACAATGGTGCTTGCAGAGGTGAGAGCAGGCATTCTCAAAGATATAAATGGGAAATAAGCAGAAAGTTCTATCGACTTAGACTGGGTGCTTAACAGCCTTTGATGATGTTTTTTATTACATTTAGGTATCTGTATACGTTAATAAATCATCTGTTAAAATTGCAAAACAATAGTCCACAGAAGGAATTTTTACTAATGAGGTGTTTTGCTGAAAGGTAGGGCATAAGGCAGCAGTGTTGTAACATCTGGGTTAAGAAGAAAGAAAGAAATCTCAGCCTGGAAAATCCTGCAGTAGAAACTTGTCTGCTAGCTGCTTATCTCTTGTATTTCAAAACCAAAAGGGAACAGAAAAAATACATTGGGACTAACGAGTATGAGGACTGAGTGCAACTCCTGTTATAAAGCACTTTCTTTATGCAGCACATCAGTGTAAAATAATATTCAGTGCATACCTATGTTGGTACTAATTATTGTTTACTTAGCATCTAGACAATTAAAAAATGTACAGACATAAGCATGTAAAATCTGTCATGTTTTGGTTTTGATTTTGATATGTTTTGATATTTACAACCATGTGCTGGAAACCATGCCAGGCTGTAGAACTATGTGTCTGTTTTAATATGAGTTTTGAAAAGGAACTGTCATTTCCTTCACAAGATCTTGGAATTTTCTCTAATGAAAAAGCTTACTTTTGGATATTACACAAATCAGATACACCAAAATCCTCTGGGAGATCCTTTCCAAAAAAACCAATCAGAAAATAATTAAAAAGAGCCTGTCCCACTCCCATCCTGAAAGGAACAACTTCTTTTAAAAGACAAAAGGAACACCAGGAATCAAATAATGTCCTCCCCCCAGCCCAAATGAATGTGATGTATAAATTTTTGTATGAAAAAAATGTAAATTTACATCATGGTAACTTGTAAAACAACAGAAACAAAGAAATTTATATAAAATATATGCTATTATCTTTGCAATTAATTTTACATTTAATTTGTTTCCCTCAAGTGTAGCCCTGCATCATTTTATGGGGAAAAATTGGAAGCTCATTAGCATTAGTGGGCCATTTATATTCTTCATGCTTTTTAGCTTAGAGCTGCCCAATCTGAGAGATTTCGTTTGTTATGAATATTTATATTATTCTGCACCACGATAGTCACATTTTATCACCATATTTCATTCAAACGTAAGGGTAGGTTATATGATTTCTTCTTGCACATTTTAGGAATCACTTTTCAAACAACTCCTGTTAGAAAACATTTTTTTTCTGTAGCAGATCACTGTATACCTGTATTTGTATTAAATATTCTTTATGTAGCATCTAGGTAATTTAAAAATATAAAGACATTAGCTTGCAGTTCCATCAAGCAGTCAAAATCACCACTTCTCTGTATTTTGTCTCATTTTATTCTGTGGCTGCATCTTTCCCCCCTTTCTTCCATCCTTATTTTATTTTATTTTATTTTTTCTCTTCATTGAATTTTGCATCATAGAAAAAGAAACCTGGAAGCTTTTGCTGACATACAGTGTATAAAGAAACTGTAAGGTAGAAGTAGTTGACCTAGTAGTGGTAATCATGCACAGAAATAGAAGAACTGCAGGGTGAAGTTTTTGATCCATAGCATGGAGCTGTGCAATGATCAATTGCTTGTCCAAATCTGCTCCGTACTTATTATTTTTATGGAAATGTATCACCCCAGATTCTGTTAGGTATTCTCAGCTTTGCTCTGTCTCCACCCGTTGGTATTCCAACGACTTTTGTGAGATTAATAAAATACCCTGAAAAATAAACTTGGGACCTTTTGAAAGACTGGATTTTTATTCTGATTGCATTTGGAAAATCAAAGCTTCAATTCCATTTTCTGAGAACCAGTATTAGAAAATGCAGATTGTGGGGAGCTTAATGAAACTGCCCTACTTTCTAGAGTCATTTGTTTTGATAAGAGCCTGAGTGTAAATTCTGCGCAGAACACAGACAGCTATTATGCAGTTAATTATGCACAAAGTAAACATGTACAATTGCAAACAGCAGAATGCCACCTCATAATGGATAACCTGAGATTTATGATATGAATGCCCAATCTGTAAAGGCTTCTACTTGTGAATCTAGAGTGAATTGAACATTACCTAAATGATCCAGAATGAAGGATTTAACATATCACTCTAGCCTTATTGCTACTTATTTCCTGTCAGCAGATTTTTCATTTGGCTTTAATTTATTGCACATAAACACTATGCAAATGAGTTGGTCATATTTAAAAACATATGGCCTGTGCTTCTGATTACTCGTTAGGCATTTTGTTACCAATTACATGTTATAGTAATCACTTCTTTAATTATACTGGTCAGCAGATAATGATTTTGCCTTCATTTACTTGAAGACCAACTGCAGTAAAATAAATCATAATGTGAATGTCCCTAGAAAAATACAGCACATCCTTTTTGCACATATTCATTAGTTTTCAGTTTCTTCATAGGTTCTTTTATAAATGTGACTATAGTCTGTCTACATTTATTCTTGCTTGAGGTTTTCTGTGCTGGAGACTGACCAGTTCACAGATGTAGTTAACAGAGTTGTGACTAATTCAGAGCTGACTAATGGGAGCATTGGCTCACACAACTTGATTAGCCCTCATCATCTTGTGTCTTCTCTACAAGGACAGAAAGGTTCACAAACTTGTAACTAATTACAAAGCAGCAAGGAACCCAGCTGAACTGCTAGAGCAGTTTGTCAGTAAAAGAAGCTGTTATTTTCTCTTTCAGCAGTTAGATTTCTAGCTTGCCCTTTTTTTTTTTTTTTTTTGAGGGGAATAAAAGCAAACAAGTCCCCAAACTTTAAGACATCTTTTCTAGCTTTGCTGTAATGGTGATGTGTGATGCCAGGAACAGAATAATTTGCAAGTTTGAGCTGGTCACCACATCAATGGAAATATTGCTGTTGTGGCTATCTGACCCTTTGTTTCCATCTCAGATTTGGATTATCATTAATTGCATGTAATATCTCCCTGTAATCAGGTTTTTATTTCTTTATACTCTCTTCCTGTCTTTATTCTTTTCTTTGCTGACTGCTAGGTCCTGTTAGAAGATTCCACTGAGTCAATTGCATTGTACAATCCTTTTTGCCTGGGGCATTAATAAATAAATAGGGGGGGAAAAAAAAAATCAGATGCAGGAACTGGAATTAAGGACTTGCTCCATAGTCATGCATGTTACTTATTTGCTATCATGATCCCAGTCATGGTTTTGGTACTCACCAGCATTTTCTCATACAATGGCTGGGTAGAATTTTGGGGATAGCATGTGTCAGGGAGCTCTAATATCTCTGCCATTAAGGGCTACATAGTGCAACAGTTCTGCCCACTATAGTCCTCCAACAGTATCCCAGAAAGGCTGGCATCCTCAAGCACTGCCTTGTGCCCACACTCAGGCTAAACCCCAGAACCTCCAAAACACTTGACAGACTGCAACACAGATTTCTCAGTAGTCTAGACATGTTCAACAGAAAACATATAGAAATGATAAACTTGACTTAAGGTGACCGAGACCCAGGGAAAGACGAATATTAAGTGCTGTGTAGTGTTGATGTAGCTAAGCCAAACCATTTGCCCAGAGACTGGTCCCTGCTATTTACCATCAAATATTGGGATTCCATGGAGAGGGATGTAAATGAATCATGCTGTGAGATATTATTGTCTACAGGTGGATGGATACAGTACTCATCAAATATAATGATTAGGTTTTTTCTGATGCTTAGGCAAGGAATAATGTTTTCCCCTGAAAAACATGAGGATTAATTAAAATTAAGAGTCTGTTCTATGCAGCAAATTCCCCTTATACATCACTGTAATTCTACTACAAGAGAGATGTTATTATTCCTAATATTGCCCAGCTGAAGTGACAGGTGTGCTGAACTCTATAATTCTCTTCATATATATCACATCAGGAAATTCATTTGGACTAGTGAAGGAAGTACCGTGATGATGCTGAGATACATTGCCGTTGGCATGCAAGCTGTCTAGCTTGTATGGCTTTTGCCTTTGACTACAATTCAGACATGCTTGGATACATAGCATGGCTGATGTTTGAATTACTTAGGCACTGCTGGCTTTCCAAACATTGTGTTATGACAGCCCCTACCCCTGTAGGTAGGAGGGAAGATGCTGTACAGCCACAATTTCTTTCAAGCTGTGTATTCTCCTTCCACAAGATGTTACATCTGAAAAGAAAAAAACAAACAAACAAACCCAACAACAAACAACAAAACTCCAGCAAAACTCTCATTTATAAAATTAGCAGTAAGCACATATTGTGAGAAATTACATAGAATGGAAAAGAAACAAACTGGAGAACTAGCAACCATAGGAAAAAAAGAAACATGCAAAAGTAAGGAATTAGGTAAACCTCTCTTCTGGGCCATTAAAGGCTACCCGTCATAAACGTATAGTATTGTATTATTACTTTTTATTACGTTGATGGTCTTGCCTCCTTTTCTTGCATTTTTGTTGAATCCACCCTATCACCTTTATTAAGGGCTTGTTTTCTTACATTTTATAAAATGTGGGGAGAACACCAGTTTCGTCTTTGGGAGACAGCAGGGGTTTGGTTTTGTTGTTTTGGCTTTTTTTGTTTGTTTGTTTCCTCTTTTTCCTCTGTAATTAAAGCTAACAGTTCAGTTTTTCTTTAGCAGCACTATTTTGTTTGCATAGCATTATAAAGATCTTTTCCTGCATTCCATTAACAACTTTAGCCTTGATTAATATTTCTTTCCTCTGTATCAGTTTGCTTTCACATCAGATCTCTTGTTGTCATTGTAGCCCATTGCATGAATCAGGTAAGCCTTGTAAGATACATTTACAGTGGCAGCTTTGATTGTGTTTGTAGAGCTATGATGAAAACTAGAGGCCTAAAACAACTCAGGGGCTTGCTTGTTAAAGAAGTGGCCCCTGCTGAATCTGCAGTACTAAAAAAATACAGAGAATTTTTATCCTTAAATTGAAAGTGTCTTCTAGAAATCTCTTGGTGAGAGGAAACTATCTCATGGTATTAGCTTGATCTTAGTAGTTTTCATCTGTCTAATGTACTGCTTCAAAAGTATGTTATACCCACTTTGCATAGAGGAAAATGACAGCATACCCAAGGCAATGTGGAGTCAGGCCTTTGCAAAAGTCTTTGCAAAAGAGCTGTGGAAGCAGAGCAGTCGCCTGAGCTAGGCTTAAACTTGCATTGCAGCAGCTAGGCTGACAGGGAGGAGGCACAGCTGCAGCAAGCCTCTGGGGCTAGAGGCACCTCTGACTTCAGTGGTGTCTTTCCTGCTGCAGAAATTACTGCCATGCAACCAGCTTGATGTGAAGGTGACTGCTTCCAGCTGAAGCCTACAAACAAGCATCCTCTGCTAATTAGGAACAGACAAAAAGGAGATCTGAGAAGCTAGTAAGTGTGTAGTCGGTGCTGTGGCTATTTAATAATAATACTTATGTTTTGCCCATGAATTTATGCAGAAATACTGGCTAATCTTATCCTTCCTGGAGGGAAGTGGATGGCTGGCACAGAATAAAAAAGACTCTTATTTTAGCTGCTAGTTTGAAACCTGCTCAGAATAGAAGTGTCAAAACTGCACCAGGTGATGGTCACTCTCATGCTAATCAATAGTCTTGAAGTATTTCTTTGTTGTCAGGAGTCTGAATCATAAAAATTCCCCTTTAGCAATAGAATTCCTTGTATTTTAACAAATCAGGTGTAGGGCTTGGGTAATCTTCGTGAGTTGCAAGAATGAATGATTCTATGTTTCTGGTGGTGTTGCTGTTCCTCCTGCTTCTCTCCACTTCATCCCCTGAGTGCTTAGCTGTGGTCTGCCTTAAATCTTGGACTAGAACTGGACTAGGATTGCCTCCCTGCTATGAAAATGAGTCAAGTAGTGATGGAAGGGAGGGGCAATATATCTTTCAAATGAGAGAATCTAGCACCTGTAGTCAGATCCTAGAACTGGAGTAGACTTGGTGTTGGGCCAAAATATGGCCATTTAATATATATGGAAGAAGACAGGTAATTGGTTAGGCATGAGCTTCCTTGCATTGTAGCTCAGGCCAAGTTATGCTATTGGGCAAAGGAGTTTTCCTCCTTTCATCAGATATTCCCCCCGTGAATTGTGGGAGGTCAGCTTTGGACTTGAATGAACAGTATCTTTTATTTGTGGCTTCTGTTAGTTTCACCATCTGGCATGAGTTGCACTGTGCTGAACATGTTCTGTCTTATCAAATTCTATTATCACTTTGTGCTTATCCCGTAGTTTATCACTGTGCAACTGCTTGTGTAAGAATAAGTAAAGCGAGGAAATAAAACTATTAGTGGTTTGAAAACCCTTTAAAATCTTGTTGCAGCCATTTCTGTAAACACCTGAGGCCTGAAACCTTGTCTCAAATACAGATAACTTTAATGTTCTTTTTTTTGTTTGTATAGCTTTATTGCTATATAGTGTTATTTTACAACAAATTGAGTATCTTTTGCTTTTTCCAAGCAGTATATCCCTTTTATTTTGCTATTTATCTCTGGTTTATTTAATATTTTTGCCTTCTGTTCTTTCTCTATTTTAAAGTGACTAGTATCAAGTTCTACTTTTCTTTCCTGAATTCTTTGTTATTTTAGGGGAGTGTATTTAATTTTTTTTTTAACCTGGTGTGCTTCATTTTAAGTGCACTTTTCATTTACCTTTTATTTCAAAATAATATTTTTTTTTTCTCTCCCTCTGTTGCATTTTCATTTATGTTCTTCAATATGTTCTATCTGTAGCGCAGAACTTAAGTAGTGACTGCTTTCTTTTTTACTCCTTTGAAGTACTCCTTGTCACAGTAGGTTGATTTATTTACTTTTGCAGGTTGTTTTTTTTTCAGGATCAAATCCTCCAGTGTATCAGATAAGACTCTGAATCTCATGAAAATCATAAACAGAAGGGATTTCACTCATAGTCCAAAAGTGGTTGGGAAAACTACTTTCAAAAGACACTTTTGGAAACCATTACATATAACAGGTTCAAATCTTTGAAGTATCTTAAATCTGGTAGCTTTAAATTTCAGTTCCTGCTACTAGTTTCACCTTTTGAAGCTTCTTTGGATTTCACATTGACGTTATATACCAACAAATACTTGCCTGACTCCTTATGGAAAAAAACCCAAACAAAACAATAACCTACCCTTTGCAACATCTATGAACAACTACATGATCTGACTCCTTGATGAAATTTCAAGCAATTAACATAGATCAAGGCAACAAGCCTTGTTCCTGATGCCAGGAGAAAGGTAATAACTCAGCATTTTTTTTCTCTCATTAAATAGTGAATGATGAAATTATTGTGCCACAAGTGCTTCTGTTGAAAGTGCTTTTTCCCACACCACCACATGATCTTACTCTGCCCTGGTGAATTCAGAAATGGACAGTCTTGGGGATTCTCACTGAGATGGTCTAAGTACAGCATGATTACATACTAATTCCTCAGAATAAAGTTGATGGTGGCTACAGATATTTTCTTACACGGTCTCAGTATCACCCTGCTTTTTGCTGAGACACTGCAAAATAAAAATCAAACTAACTAAACTGAAATTTGGTAAATCTTCTGCAAGATCCAGATTTCAGTTACTCCAGCCAAAACACATAAAACCTTGGACTTACACTGATGACAGTGACTATGTCCAGAATGTAGCCACCCATGAATGTGAGTGACAAACTGCCTAATTACAGATAAATCCTGGAGGAAGTTATAAAAATGCTGTACTCTGTTCTGAAGCAAAACTGTACAGTACAGCAAGGTTAACACAGATGGATGACTCTGAATCTTTATTAATTAACCAGTGTGAATTGTTATCAGTTCCTTCTGTATAAAAGGACTTTGAAAGAGTTCTTGGGTTCTGCTCTCTACTTGATGTGGAATGTCTAATACCTAGTCATAAATCAGGAAAAACATGAGATGTTGATTCTTGTGATTCTCCAGGTAAAAACATATGTGAACAAAGATGTAAGTTTATTAGTTTGGAACCACAAGAAAAAAAAAAAAAAATTATCTTATGATGTAAAAAGGTGAACCTGTTTCTATTTCATAATAGGGTCTTTGTTTACTTGGAGGCTTTTAGTTTGTGTTTTTGAGTAAGTTTTAGAATTTGTTGTTCCCTGATCAGACTGCCTTTCTAAAACCAGTGTGAAAGGGTTTTAAATATTATGCAGGTGTCTTTTACTAGAAATCTGGATAGCCACAAAACTACAGCCAGGGTTTTTTGGGGGGGGGGGTTCAGATCGTATGAAACACGGATAAAATGACAAATCACTGGAAGTGTGGAAACACTTATGATAAAGCCAAAAGGAAAATGAAAGAATTGTATCAGAGGTGTTAATGCTTGTGCCAGAGAAAATATTCTTAGAATGAGCATTTCTACACCTTAAGAGCACATCTGTTTTGTTTTCATATCAGTACATGAAGGGTTAGTAAATAAGATTTGTACACACATCTGCTGGCTTGGACAATCTCATTACTGATTAGCCACCATGATGGCACTAAACGTGAACCTCCTTAATATCATCTCTAATCATCTCATCATTAGACACTCTAAAGCACCATGGACATGAACAAGTGGCAGGAGAGAACTCTGATTGAGCAAATCAGTTTGAAAAGGGTGCCTGGATAAGATTTTCCTTTTCCAAGCCAGAATTATCATCTCTGTGCCTTTGAATCTATACTAATAACATAATGGGTGAGAAAAAATATTTCTCTTGCTGACATAAACCACCTATTTCCTCCCTTTCCTCTGGGTTGAGATTATCAAATTACTAGATGGGAACTGCACAGCTCAGTGAGCAAAACGGACTGATGGCAGATAGAGATTTTTAATTCTTATGTTATCTGCTGTATGACTGTTGACATATGTAATAATTCATTATCATATTTGAAAATGCTTTTAAAACTTTAGATAACAATAGGTAATTAATTAGTGTCCCTTTACGGAAAAATCTCATACCAACTTCCCACAACTGAAACTAATAATTTTATGGAAACTCTGATCTTAACAGATTCTGTTTGTGGCTAGAGCTGCAAATCAGTGATATCCTGGCCTGTGATGTTACTCTGGAGAAAAAAAAAAGGCAAAACAAAACCAAAACCCCTCTAACATTCACTTCAGTAAATGAAATTTTATGTTAAGCTGTTGATGACAGTCAAGAAAGCTGGTAATTTTATTTCGCTTGGGCTAAATTATACCACAGTTAGGCTCTAACTCTTGAGAGAGTACACTCATGGAATGGAGATGAAACCATTGAGAGCTTTTGCAGGCTAAGGTTGGCATCACAAATGTAGTGGTACTGGCTTCATCCCATCTCCTGCACATTATTTCTCTCTTTGAAAGGTTAAAGTGGTAGCATATTAACCCAGTTGGCCCTGGAGTCTTCCTGTTTAATAGGGTGAAGTGGGAGGCCTTGGGCCCTCTCTTCAAATTCCCTTGGTAAAAGCTATGATCAAAACTCATAAAAAAGGCAGATACTTTAAAAAGAATTTAAGTACCTACAACCCATTGCCTGGTCTTTCCCTAAAAGTTCATGATTCCTGGAATATTTTGTGTGGTACTTGGCATTATTTTCCTCTGCCTTTCCAGAATTGCCCCTATATTTCTGGGGTCCATGACCTGTTTTACAGAGGCTGTTTTTTTTACAGTGAATGATCCCTTCCCTAATTATTCTTACAATCCTGACTTATAGATTGGTTTTTGCTACCTATTTGCTGGGTATGTATAATGGCTGTAAAATGCTTTATAAATATTTCCATATGGGAGCTGAATAACCTTTAGCAGACATTGTTAGAAATGGCCTTGGCATCCATCAAAGCTGGAAGTGGTTATGTCTTGAGATTGCTAAAGGAACCCATGCTTTTCCACTACAGGAAAATTAAGTTAGCTCAGAAGAGTTTCTGATAGGTGCTTATAGCCAATACTCACTGTTCTGTAATCAACACAGAGGTGATCCATTTTTGATCCTTATTGAATAGGGTCCTACTCCCTCTTACCCCTTTGCGACATATTGGCATTGCTAATTTAGGCTGTAGCAATAGCTGAGGAAAGCAAGGAGATAGCATGATGAGAATGAATACTGATATCTCCTTTTTTCACATGTAGGAGACCACAAAATTGCTAATTAGTTACCAGGTAACTTAACCTTGATGAGAGCAGCTGTTGATCTACGTAGGGAATGCACCTGTTTTGGGGGAAGCCCTCTGGCCAGCCACAGATGTGGTTACACCAGGAGTGGTGTGGTTTGTGGCAAAGACCACAACTTCTCTGGAGGGTGACTTCAATAAAAAGGAAAGGTTTACATTCAGTGAGAAAGGAGATGAGCAATGTGCTTAGATCTGTCTAGCACGAGAACATTTCTTAGTTTGCTCGTACTGACTGTAGGTTGTGATGGGATGAGATAAAATGCTGCAACTAATTTTTTCTCTGTGTGTGAGAAGAATGATGGGAATGAAGGGAGAAGTAGCTATTGAAAACTATACAAGCTTTTAAAAAATTCTGAGAGTGAAAAGTAAGCTGGTTTAGCCAAGGAAAAGAAATTAGTAATTATAAATTAATTGAAATAAATAATTTAAAAAATAAATTATGGTCAGAATGAATTATTTGACATATTTCCTCTCATGTTTGCTTCTATGTTTAATCCTCAGATTACCTCCAAAACTTTCAAAACTATTCAGTCTTATACAAATGTAATGTTGTCTGTGGGTTAAGAGTTTTTGGCAGAGGTTTGGCAGAGAAATATTAACACAGTAGGGGTTTTGCTTAATATTAGGGAAGGGAAACTACTATCAAAATATCAACCTACTATGATGCAGTGGGAATTTTCCAAATCATTATAGAATTGTATTTTATACAAAAAATGTAGAAGGAACCACTAAAAGGTGATGAAGTTCACTAGCACATTTATGGTGCTCCATATAAGAATTTCTGTGTGGTGATGTTAAAACAAACATTGATTTATCACTGGATGCTAGATTTATTCTTGCATCATAGATGTAACAAGCAGGTACCTATCTGAAATAGATACAACAGACAAAAAACTATTAAGCTACACACAGCTAGCTGGGCCCCCTTTGTACTGAATGCACAGGAATCTACATTGTTAAATTATTTTACATTACTTTTGGCCTTCACACTTTTTTCTTATGGAGATTATTTCTTATTGAAGTAGCAATAAGATAATTCCTTATGAATACATAAGAAAGAAATAAATTTCCTTAAGATCCTAATTTTCAACAATATGCTAGGCTTGTATCAAAGCGAAGTCTGAGGTATTACCAAGTTTTTCTGCAGTGGGTGAAGAATATTCAAACTTCAGACAATCTTCTTATGGGTGTCTAAGAGATTTTCAGAAGCCGTGTGCTTGTAGTTCCCTGAATAAGAAACTTGAGACTCATACTCTCATTGTGCCACAAATATGACCAATTTTATGTTGCATAACAGAAAAAGGCCAATAAAAATCAGTTAAACTGAACCCATATTTATATTTTGGACAAGGTAAAACCAAAAACTTCAGGTTCTTGAAACATGTATGTGGAAAAGTTAGATGTTTTACTTCTGTGATTATGTTTTTCCAAATTTAATTTTAGTATACGTCCTTCTGTTGCTCCTTGTTTACCACTCTGTTTTGTTCTGTTTTCTTTCTCTACTGTCCTGTTGTTGAAGGCAGTTAGGAAAGAAGACTTTAGAGATGAAACAGTTTGGAGAGACTTTAATAAAGAAAAGGAAAGTAACTAAATCAAAAATGGACTTGAGTTTTCAAAGACAGAACACTGCAAGGGAGTGTTTCTTCTCAAGGAAAATTACTGGTAACTTCTATTTTGCCTAAGACATGTCAAGCTGCTGAGGCACACCAAAGGTGATCCTCAGGCCCAGAGTAATCTTTCTCAGTGGAAAGAAGGAAGAAAACACTACAGAGAAGATCTCATCAGTGAAAAACCTTGATTCTAAATACTGTGTGCAACCTGCCTTTTTTCTTCTACTTACTTGGAAATGTTCCACTCTCTCCTATAGATGTCCTTGGAAGCACTAAAATAAATAAATACCTGTATGCTTACTTTAAAGACATTGATAATGAAGAGATATGCAGATTTGAACTAAAGATCTGGAAAGAAACATAAAATCCAAGGACTGTGCAGTCAGGATGACTCTATTACATCATAATCTCGTAATAGCCGTGCTCTATAGAGCAGAATATGATCTGCAAGGGGGACTGTAACTTTGTCAGATAGTCATCAACTCTGTTGTAGGGAATCACTGAAGCTTCATAATTTCTTTGAGATACAGAAATACAGTAAAGGAAACAATACAGGACTACCTGTATTAACATAAACTGGACATATCTGTACTGTATTAGTAATTCAGTCATTATGGTAATATGGACACTATAACCAGTTATATGGCTATAAAAAGGCCAAGTGTGCAATTTAGTTTTACATCTTCTTTTTAAAAACAATACACTTAGTAATTTTGGGTACCTTGTTGGCTTAGTCTTGGTGCTGCATGCCGGGTGTTTGCATGAAATTTCCTTCCCCACTTCCCTTTATCAGAGAAGGGACAGATAAGAAAGCGGAGAAAGCTATTCTACTTGGAATTGAAAACCATGGTATGGATATGTTAGTATGTGTAGTTAGGATAAACTCGTGTCTCTCTTCTGTAGTATGAAGAAAAACCAATGTATTTCCCAAATGTGTGTAATGCAACTCAGCTGGCTAGGAATTTAACAGCAATTACTTAACTGTGTGAATATGTTTGGGATTGTCACTTAATAATTAAGACTATTTACTGCATCTCATGGGGGACAGTGTTTTACAGCCCTCATAAATTTTATCTTTCACTATCACTTGTTTTCAAATGACCCTCAAAGCATTTATAGTAAAAAAATTATAGTCAATGTATGTATGAAATGTGAAGTTTAAACATATTCAGCTCCAACCACAGTGAAATCAATTTACTTTGCAGTCTGTTGTGAGGAAAAAAAAAGATTTTTAAAATTATTCTTCATTTTGAGGATTTTATGCAAATAAATTATGACAGATAATAATAAAAGAAGGGGGAAAAAATGCTACAAATTAAAATTAAATAGAATATTTCAATTTATAAAGCAAATTTCAAGTAATATGATAATTTTTCAGGAATTAATAAAATCTTCTGGTCATGATTTCCGTTCATAACTATTCAGGGTGGAAACAGTCTGCTCTTCACTTTTCACTTCGTCTTTTCTGTGCTGTTATCTTGACAAGATAAAGACATTATGATACTGCTTATCTGGATAATCTTTCTCACCATAGACTAAGAATATCATATATGTCTAACTGGTACAAGCCAGCACTCCTAACAAAGAAGCAGTCTCAGACACAGCAGAGGCTTGTCCCTAACCCTGCAGCTGACAGAGAAGCCACTGAGGGAACCATGCTGGGACTAAGACTCTAGGAGATAAAAAGGGAAAAGTAAGCTTCACCTACATTACTCTCATGGTGTATGGTGATCCTCGGGGCTTCACAAGAGCATATATACCTAACACATTGTGGGTGGGTGGACAGAGTCAGAAAAAGCAGCCAAGAGAGGAGGTGCAGCCCCTGTTCCCATTGGCATATGCTAGCACAGTGTGGCTGCAGGCAGTGTGGGTAAAAGAGATATTATTGTTTCAGTTACAGCCTTGTAAAGGTTTTTTTGCTTATACTGGTATTGCTGTTCGTGTAACCCCAAATGGAGTTAAATACAGTCTTTAAGGCTAGCAAGAAAAGATGGTACTTAGGACCAAGTATCAGTTTTTGAATTTCCCCATTTATTTTAAATACTGGATTTGAGCCAACCCTTTCCTAAAAGATGTGGAGAATAGAGCAAACATACACTTCTCCTTTAGCCCAGGAGAAATAGTAACTTCTCTAGAAGAACATCCTATTCTCTTCTGTACTTCCATTATTCACTTGTCATGCTCAGTTTCTTTGTCTGCCTTTCTTAGGCACTTCACTAAGGCCCATGGAATATTTATTGAAAGGTTTTCACCAGAACTTAACATGTGGTGAAGCTCTTTGATAGCAAATTGTCATGGTTTAGGGTCAGGGTGGCCCCTTAGACCTGTAACAGATGCTTTCTGTTAAACCCCACTTCCCTCACCAAAGGGGAAGAGAAAGGGAATAAGGGATAGAGACTCAGCCATTAGAAAAGGAAACTAGAACAGCTTAAATGAAAATGAAAATAATAAAAATGTATATATAAAAATAGATACAGAATCAGTATCGAACACCCCCCCTCCCCGATGGTAATTCCATCACCATCCCACTGATGCTGTGAAGCAGTCACTGGGAGAGTCCCAGACTGGGCCCCGCAGCAGACGGGAGCTGTGTTCAGGAGCTGGATTCTGGTACCAGATTCAGGAACACACTGATTGGGATGGAAGGCAGAAGAGAGGCGTCCTGGGATGCTTTGAGAAAGGAACTGAAAGAGAACCTGAGCCAAGCTGAGCAAAGCTGGCAAAGCAGTTCAAGAGGGGAGAAGAGCCCAGGAGCCCCTAGAGAGAGCGAGCTATAGACCCTCCAGATCCCTCTGCTTTATACCCAATATGAGGTATATGGGATAGAATCCCTCACTGGTCAGTTTGGGGTCACCTGCCCTGTCCAATCCTCCCTGCAGGTGCCGCGTTTCACTTTCCTGCCCCCCCAGCGTGGTCCACAAGATCCAGCAGTGGCCTTGGTCTGCACCCCAACCCTTGGTAGTGACTCTAACCATGGGGTGTTCTCCCTGCCAGCAGCAGCCACTGCCTGTGCAAACAGCTGCTGACTGCAGACAGCGCAGGGAGTTTAGAAGAACTGAACTGAAAAGTAAAATCACTGAACAGAACAAGCTCTGTTCTCACCCAAACCAGGCAACAAATACTTAGACCTATTTTACCATCTTAATATGACCTCAGCATTTTCCTCTTCCTTTTTTCTGGCAAAATAATAAGATAGAAGTGCCCATCATGAGGAAACATCAGTCTAATGTAGGAGTGATGATTATGTCAGAATAAAGAAGGTGGGGGAGGAAGGGATCACAATATTTGTTGCTTAGGACCAGAATAAGCAAAAAGAAGTATCATTTACTGAATATTTAATAGTCAAATACTCATCTGATAAGCACAATAATCAAATTATTCTATGTGATAAATAAACAAATTCTTTGTAGTATTTAATAAATGCTATAGGTCTGACTAATTACTTGTATGATATTGACCTATCAGAAAATACATAGAAGAAAAGAGAAAGAGGAGCAGTTAAAGATAGAATTGCTTGGAAAGTATAAGAAATACAGTGGAGGAGCTGTTGTAGAAGTACTTTCTACTTGACAGCTCTACAGCTGGTCTTTTTGTGTATATTTTTTTTTATGTCAGCTATTCAGAATTACGCGTCATATTAAATTAGGCATGTTGGACTAATTAATGGGACTAAATTACAGAAGATCTCTATGAGATCATGCAGTGCTACCAAACACTTCATCCCCTAACTAGCAGCAAAGGCAGGAGGTGAGCTAGCTTCTCAGCAAGCAGCTACAAGTCAGGTGGTATCAAAGCCACAGGACCTGGGCCTTCATCTAGGTAAGTGTCATGCTTTATTTTAGCAAGCAGTTTGCTCTGTTCATGGCTGTGGGGATGCTTTAGCTGCTGGTGGGTCTATGGAGGGGTGCAGAGATTGAGGGTGGTTGGGAGGTTATTTTTGGCTGTGGTTGTGGGTAGCTTCAAGCTACCTGTAGGACAATGATGGTATATGGAGGAGGTAGAATAGAGAGGTAGTAGGTTGTGTGGAGATCCCCCTGTCCACAGCTGGGGGGAGCTTTAAGCTGCCCCTAGGAACACCATGGGGTACAAAGAAGATACTTTGTGGTGTGTGTTAATATGCTCTGGGTGAATCAGTAACATTCTCTTCTGGAGAACCTGTTTACTGAGTCATTAATCAGCCAGAGTCTTCAGCTCCTGGAGTCTTGGCTCTGCTGGTTGTCTTTTCCACAGAGCTGGAAAACAGATGGAGCTCTAGTCAGGGAGTCTGAGCATCTGCGGGTCCCACCCCTGAGATAGGTAAGAATCCTCAAAATGTCACTTGAAAACAGGAAAAAAGGAGTACAAACATAAATCTCACCTGGTAGCATGGAAAAGAAAAGTACGCTTATATGCTGTACAAATCATGTTTTATGTACCTAAGGGAGGAAAGCTTTGACAATTTGAGAAACTGAGCTAATATAATATGCGTACTAATATGCTAGGTACACTGGCTCAAGATCATCAGAGAATTGTCAAAACTGTGCAGAAGAACTCTGGATACTGGAAGACATTTGCCTCTCCAGAATGTAGGACACAGCTTTATACGTGGGCCATTGCAGCTGCCAGACAAATGACAGCATTTGAGCCTACAGTCAGTATGTAGTGAAAGGAAGCAGAAAGTTATATATTTCTATTGTCTTGCATGTTGTTTTATATTATACAGGCTGTTCACTGGCCTCCTTCCACCTGAGATGTACTCAAGTGGCATGGAGTGTTTTGGCAGGGTATGCACTAACTGGTGTCTAGCACACACTACCCAGTAAAAGCTATTTTTGTTATCTGCTATAACTACAGCCTGGCAATATGTGCTGTTGAGACATTTTTCTGTTTGAAAATGCTCCAGGAACTAGTTCCAGGGCTGTAAATCAAGAATTATAATGCCATCATAATACCAAAAAACTTTCAGTCCCAAATGTGAAAATCTGCTGTTCAGCAGACATGAATAGGATATAAGGCAGAGGGGGACATGAACTGTTTGATAGTTTCCCCACTGCATCATTCTAATATTGCACCACTGAGCTTTGGCTTCGGAATTTTTTGTTCCCCTCGCAGTTACATGAAAATATTCACCTGTCCACAGTACTTGAAATGGCTTTATTTTTTTTTTTTTCCTAGAGAAGACAAAAAGAACACAAATATCTGACTCTCCTTTAGTCGATATCTACTTAAACAGTGAACCACTTGAAAAAGTTTTTTTTTCCTGTCGAATGTTCATTTGCTGAGTCTGCTTGCAAGAAACTTTTTCTTTCAATTTTAACTTGTTTGCTTAACTCTGAAAGTAGGCAGAGATGTAAGGGGAGATAAATTCATTACTCGGAGCTTTCACATGCCCAGGTAATTGGAATTTCAGTGGCAAACTCCTGACCTTAGACTTGAAGGACATGTATTCTCTTTCCTGCCCCATTATATAATTCCCATTTGGATTTATGATCAGGTTCCCGAAGAGATTCTCTAATATAATTCAGAAATGCACATTGTCAGAATGTGAAAGGGACTTGACTACTGCAGAATTAGATGGTACCAGTAACTTTCAGGCATATGACATTCACTGGAAGTCCACAGCCCAGAGATGAATCCTCTATCTCAGAGACAATCTGTGTTTCCTAAATAGCGCATTGGATAAGGAGAGAACAGTAGAATGCATCACCACGATGTGCACATATGTGAGCCTTTGCATCCTCTTGTGTGCTGGGTCTAAGTTTCTAGAGATGAATGTCAAAGTGCATACCCCTCCAGGACATAGGTGTCCTATTGAGCCCTGCCAAGAAGCTGTACCTCACTATTCAGCATTAACAGCATGGCTGTGATTTGTTCTCACTTCAGCCATCTTGCAGAAGCCTTAGGTGCCAGACTGCAAAGAGGCCTTTCTGGGATCTGGTTTTTAATTGAATTTGTTCCTTTTTACAAAAACACTAAAGTTGTTTTGGGCCAGATGGTGACAGAGGAGAATGGTAAGGAAGTACTCATTGCTCACTTTCAGACAATCACTTATTGTAGGTTTGCTCCAGGATAGTTTACATATTTAAAGAAGCATCTTCAGAGGGCTGGGAACCCTAGGCTTTCTTCCCTAATTGAATGCTTCCACCTGTTCTGATCTGCTGAGCAGTTGTGTGTCCTTTGCTTTGCAGATAATTTGGCAGGGATGTTTGAACTCCATCTGGAAATGTAGGTGTGTGGTTTCTACAGATGTTTGAAAGCTGGCATCCTGAATCTAAAGGGAGTGTTCATTAGCTTCCTCTCCCACTACACACACACTGACACATTCACACTCCCTGTCAAAGCAGTCCTTACATCCACAGGACACTTGATGGAGGATTTTAAATGAAGCAACCATCACCCCAAGCCATGAATTGTTCTTTAAGAAACCTCACAGGACTGAACTTATGGTACACAGATGGCGAAGTTATGGTTTACAGATCTCGATTGTGCTGATGTGTGAAGCAGGTCTCAAACAGCTCATCTGGCAGGAGTGGGTGCTTCAGCCATTCACAAAACAGCAACCAAAGTGCTTAGACTTGATTGCCAGGCCTGTATTACTGACAGGAGCTGTACCAGAGCAGAATACTGGCATTTTCTCATCCTTGCTGTCAGAAGAGTCCCTGCTACATCTCTTGCCTGGGACTTTTGCCACTGTGACACTAATTCCCAAGTGCTACCAGTCTGGAGAGCATTCCTGTGGGCGTTTTGCATGTGGCCACCCTGCTTTGGAGGCCCAGTGAGCTTCAGACCATAGATACTGTTCTTCTGTGTCAACCAGCCTCAGGGTCTTGAGCATGTGTTGTCTGGTTTACTCATCTATATTGTCTTGAGCTGGGCATCAAGAAAGAAATAGGGGATTTTTTAAGCCCAATTCTATGCCCTTCTTCTCTAAAATTTACTTTTGATACTTTCAAATTATTTTTTAAAGCTATCTGGAAGCAAACATGTCCTGGTGTTATTTTCTAGTGTAAACTGTAAGCTATGGCAGAACGTTTAACAACTTCTTACCAGTTTAATCCGATCAAGCCTAATGATGAGTGCCAAAAACATTTAAGTTGTTGCCATAAATGTAGACAGAAAACAATGCAAACAAAATGCAATGAGAAGAATTTATCTGTTACTGTTATACAGCAGAGGTAACTCATGGGGCGTGGGGTACAGTGTAATGGTTGGGAAGAAAATCATATTTGAGTAGACAAAGGTAAGAGCTTTTTAAAGTTTATTAGTCTGAATTTATTATGCTTCCGTGAGTATGTAAAGAAATAAGTACAAATGCTAAAAACAGTGAACAAAGACTTGAAACACCACGACTGGACAACTTGTTTTAACTGAAGCTTCATTCTTAAAAGAAAAGATTCTCTCACAGCATCTTTTTTTTTATGTGCCTTAGGCTGATAAGGAACTTTTTATTACACAGATTTGTTTTATCACCCATATTTAATGTACGTGTCTTTCTTCTGGGATTTTATTTTTTTCCCTTGTAAACTGGAATTCCTTCTTTGGGCTGAGATAAATTGAGCCAGCCTGAATACCTACTTATTTTAATATACAGGACAAACAGTACTGTAGCTTGTCTTTCGGGGCCTCTTGTTTGAGTCTAAATATGAGGCAGTGCTAATGACTAAAGCTATCTATCTGCACAGAATGAATTACACGATAGGCCCTAGCACTCCCTCTGCCCTGTAATACAGAACCAGATTAATTCAGCTGTTGAATATTTATCAGAAGAACTGGTCAAAGAAAAACAGAAAAAATAGTGAATGGAGAAATGAGGGGTAAAAATTGATCTGGAACATTGACTAAACTCAGTCTAATTATGCCAGTAAGCTTTATTATGTCTGAATGTAGAAGGACCTTCCACTGGCAGGGTACATAATTCTGTCTACCAAACCTTAAACACACCAAATCCTTAATGAAATTAATGAACATAGTCAATTTAAAAGGAAAACATGAGAAAAAGAAGGGAGGGTTTGAATCTAGTGTTTACAAAAAGATACCTTTTGCTTCCCTTCATATTCAATCTATTACCCATGCAGAGGGAGTACTACATTTGTCCTTCAGCTTCGGGGTGACTCTTTGCAGATATTAACAGGGAGTCACCTTATGCCAAATGTAGCTCATTTCCTGTTTTTCTTCATGTGAAATGTGTTGTTTTTTAATGTGGATGTGATCTCTAACTTCACACCTTTACCAGAAAGGTACAGGTTCTTTTTATTATTTACATGATATTTTATCTGTTATATGAAGACCTAAGTGCCTCTACATTTTCCCACCCTGAGGACTCAGGGTAAGAGTTGAAGCACAGCTTCATTGGAACCCATAGTACAATTGCTCAGGGCCTAATGCTCACTGTCACAGACAATAGCTCCCATGGCAGGGGAACAATCCCTTACAAACAACAGCCTTGTGCTCACAGTAAAAATGAATTTCAGCTCTCAGAAGAAACACATTTCAGGAAAGGCAAGGGATGTGAATTTCAATATCGGCAAATGAATTTGTATTGAGAAGTGTACTCCACGTTGCTCTCAAAAAATCCATTGGGAACAGGAAAATGTCTATATACAAAAAGAAAAAAAGGTAGAAAAGATAAGGAAGAGAGAAATGTGCAGCCAAGAGATGCACATGAAAAACAAACCATATCTTATGGAGTACAGAATTAAAGAATAAATATATTCATATGAGTTCAGAATAGTAAAGTGATGCCTGCTGCTCTGATACTCTGGTTATTTGCACTGATTGAAAAGAGAATGAAACTTTTAAGTAAGAATAAGACTTTTACACCAGGTTTGTGTTAAGAGGATGAGACTACTACTTCAGATTTACTTTTAATCTGTGATTTTCATATTTAATCTATGGGATTTAAAAGATGCTTATATATGCCTATTGTCGTGCTGCCATCTCCTATAATTCCTGGTTTATGGACCCTGACACAACAAAAGTGGGATGAATTATTGAATGCTTTATCATGGCATAATGTAGTAACATAGCTATGGAGTAAATGTTGCTTAATAGAGGATGTCCTTTATAGTTCACTTGTAAAATCAAGAAATCTATGGTTTTGTGCTTGGGTTATATATTATCAGGGACTGTATAAAGAAAGGTCTTTCCCCTGGTTTCTGTTACTTGCAGAAATATGGTGCAGAGTTTATTTTTCTTATTCTGGAGCACATCAGGATCCTTTCAGTCCTTTACACTTTATTGAAAACTGTGAAGCTCCAGAATTTGGCAGAAAATTCTATGAGAGGCCGTGCACATCTTTACTTTGCAAAAGGTGTAAAATAGTAATGAAAATTTATATTCTATATGTTGCCTGACTTACCTTTTGATCTCCCTATAAGACTCAAGGTAAGTTGATAAAGGGCTTTCTCTGTTCCAGTCAACAGCTTCAGAAAATGGGGAAAGGGAGGGAGAGGGTTAAACTGATACCAGGAAATACTATTTAGAGTTACTCCCCTTTTAAAATCTGTGGGTATCTTCTTGTGAAAACTTTTGCTGTCAGGTGCAGCCAGATAAAAATCAACCACAAAGGGAATTTATCATTTATTTTAGCTTGGCTGAATGATGATTTCTTAGTATCACAGTTACTTTTTTTATAATGCATCTCTTCACTGTGAGAAGCAGATAGTCTCCCTCTGGTATAAAACTGATAGGCAATAAATCTATTTAATATCTTGTAGTACTGTGGGACTCTAGCTGAGAATTTCACCAATACAAATGATGCTCCAGATCACATTCCATGTTTGCTCATACTTGCTGGAACATCAAATTTCAGTGGCAACCATCTTTTATTATACACACCCTAGGATGAAAGCAGAAATAGAAAATACGATTCAGTGGAAGTATAGTGGATCTTTGGCACAGGACTATCTCCCTACTTATCCACTATTTTGTCTTTCTCCTCTCTTTATGTACAATGGTTACTACTAGGGTATTTCTTTCTAGCACTGTTTTAAATCCAGCTTTGTGGTGTCTGCATTTGTAAATGTGCATTACTAAACACATGCTAGCTTCTAACTTTACTTTTTTTTCCTCTGGAAGACATGTTCTTCCTCTGATGAACAGAAGAGTGTGAGGAGGAAGGAGTTGAAGAGACAAAGTGTTATAGACTGACCACAAAAACCTATTCCTCATTTCCCCTGCACTATGTGGGAGTTTTTAGTTTTGTTCTTTTATTCTCACTATCCTACTCTGTTATTAATTGTCAATCAATTAAATTATTTGCTCTAAGCTGACTTTGTTTTGCCGATGATGCTAATTAGCAAATGATCTCACTGCCCCTATCTTGGTCCACAAGCTTTTCTTTGTATTTTCTCCCCTTGTACTGTTGAAGAGGGGGGAGTGATAGAGTGGTTTGGTGGGCACTTGGCAGCCAGTCAAAGTTAGCCCACCAACCTGCTTTAGTAAGTTTTCAGAGAAAAACTCCAAGTGCTTTTGTGTCCATTCAGTCAAGTAGCCAAGTATTTTGGAATCTCTTTTTTGCCTTAGTCTGATCAGAAATGTCCATACAAACTTTCTGCCATTTAATTCTCTGGAAGATCTAGTCAGGAAAATATGTCTAGGGAGTCTCTGAAGTCACCTACATGAAGGACTCATAAATAATAATGATCTTTGGAGGTCCCTTCCAACCCCCAACATTCTGTGATTCTGTGTGAAAACCATAAGCCACTTATATTCAAAGCATCACCCAGGGAAGTAGTGTTGCAGTTGTTTCCTTTTGCATCACTGCTCAGTGGTGACACCAATTGCTCATGGGTGGGAGAACTGGGATTGTCACATATCTCAACTTTGGGAGAAGCTGGAGAGTGTGGCTGCTTCAAGGAGAGGTGAGGAGTGCGTAATGGTGGAAGCTGGGACACTGTGCAGTAAGCTCAGTTGGGAGACTTTACCCTACTTACTCATTTTAGGAGTGACCCTTGATTTGTTTTGATGTGGGTGGGTTAGGCCACAAACTGGAGAAGCATTTCTGTTGCTGAGACCTGATTGATACGTTTGTGTATCTCTGAAGACAGGAAGAAGTTGAGGCCTTGGTGGTGTGTGGCACAATCCCACAGGACCTCAGTGGAAAGTATGGAATATAGGGAAAAGTCATGAAGCATGATTTTAAGATTGATTCTGGTGAATGGGGATTTCCATGTATTTAGAACTTTAGAATAGTTTAGGTTGGAAGTAAGTTGTGGTCTAGTGGAAATCCCACTCAAATCAGAAGTAATCTGGAGTGGGTTGCAGAGACACTTGTCCAGTTGAATGTTGTCCAAGAATGGAGGTTTCAGATCCTCTCTGACTTGTTTTGATAAGTATATAGCCTTTTCCACATGGAAACAACTCCAGATGAATTTTCCATATTCTTCACTTTTCTCGGAACAATTCTCCCTCCCCTACATATGGCAGTTTCAGCTGCTTCTTTCCTTGATTTTGTTGTTATTGTTGGTTTTGGTTTTTCTTAATGCATCTTAATGGCTGCAGGGAGCAATTATGATCATCCTGGCTGAACTCCTGCGTAACCCAAACTACACAACTTCACCCAGGGACTCTTGCACATAATGTAACAGCTTGTGATTGAATTACTAGAGCATGCTGAATTGCTGAAAGTCCTTACATGGAAACAAGTTGTTCTTTAGAAGTTCACTCTCTGTTGCTCTACCAGTGTTAAATCCGTGGTATCATAACGGTCTCTAGCAGCAGTTTGCTGGGATTTTGCCATAAGGTGATTATGACTAAGTGAACAGTGAGAAAGCAAATAGATGTTGATTTAAGCCCCAGCCAGTCATAGATGAGCCTGAGATTTTAAGAACTTCCAAAAAACCTGTTTCTTGGATCCTATTACTTTCAAACAAAAAATAATTTAGTCAGATAAAGCTCTAGTACCTTCTTTCAGAGGGGTGAGGATGAAGAAGGTTCATCTGTGACAATGCTCTGATATGCACGGTGCTCAAAGGGCATTGCAGGATGCTCTGCTTTTTTTCAGGCAAAAGATATACCTCAGGTGACCACATTACAGATTATTGTCTGCAGAATGCAGACTGTCTCTACAGAGCACCTCATTAGGTGTTCTCACAGAGTGAAGAGCAAGAGGAATATCTTGCACAGAATGTAACTGTTTACATAATCTTTTTTTTTTATTATTAATTATTTTTTTCCTTAAGATAGACCCATTTCCTATACTTGCTTTTGGAGTAAACTACTGCCTAAATGGAAAAAAAATGATTTAAGGATATTATGACTCATTGGTACTGGCAATTTTCCTCAACATTTTCCACTACAAGAGTGTAAATTTAATAGGGCCATTTTATAACTGATTGGCAGGAATCATCTTTGTCAGTTATCAGAGAACATTTGTGTCAAAACCCTAAAGTATAAACTTAAAGACTGGACTAATGTAGTGCCATTGTAATTCACAAAAAAAGGTTCAGACTGACTTTGGCAAGCAGTGTACCAGAATGGAAATTTGATAGTGAGTTTTAAAGTAAGCTAGCCAAGTAGGCATCTCAGCTCAGTTTGAGACCAGGCCCTGTGTATTAAGTCCTGTGAAGAGATGAAATCTGGTAATGTACTGTATTCCTAAAAATTAAAGTACCAGGACTTTGGGAATACTACATGGAAGAGAGCAATAGTACTTCTGCACAGCACTGCCACTGACATACTTTATGCATGGTTGAGACACTTGTCATAGAATCATAGAATGGTAGGGGTTGGAATGGACCTCTGGAGATCATTGAGTCCAACCCCCTTGCCAGAGCAGGGTCACCCAGGGCAGGTCACACGGGAACAGGGTGGGTTTTGAAAGTATCTAGAGAAGAAGACTCCCCAACCTCTCTGGTCAACCTGTTCCAGTGCTCCATCACCCTCACAGGAAAGAAGTTTTTCCTCATGTTGAGGTGGAACTTCCTGTGTTCCAAGAGTTTTCTTCGGCTGTTTAAGCAGTGCTTATTTCTGTTTTTAAACAGATACTGAAGTGCTTTGCTGCATTTAAGTTGAACTGTTTAGTGGAGGCAGTTAATTAATTCTTTCCCAGTGGTTTCATTAAGCCTCTATATTTATTCTGTGAATTATTTTGTTTAAGTGGCTTTGTTACTAGGCTATTCTCTTATCTACAAAACCAAGATGCAAATAAGAATGTATTCTAAAAGATTGAATGCATACTGGAGGGTGTACTTTTGTTCATGTAAACCGATACATGAAAGGCATGTGACAATAAGCAGCTGTGTATGTATGCTGTTTTTGAAAAACGTTGATTAATTGTCTCAGGAATGTATTCCAAAGATTTACTCTTTAGGATTAAGTCTTTAGGAGTTAAAGTAGTGGTCATTTCACCAAATTCAATTCACTGACAGCTAAGTCAATCATCCAGATATGTTCTGGTGTGAATGAAGAGAGAGAACCTAACTAGTTTAATGAATACTAGGGAACTAGAATAGATCACTCCTCTTTAGGTGGCAAAAATGAGGTATGACAGACTTTATCATTTCAGTGTAGGTCATCATTAAAATACTACCCACTTGTGTCTAATGCACTCCATGCTAGCTATAAAGTGTACCAGGGAAAGCATTTCACAAGCTTTCCATTGTTCACAATTTCAAATATCAGTCTGTAAAGTGGATATGATGGTAGATGGGATAAAATGCTTATTTTACTGACATATGGGACATGCAATTGTGGCTTTGAATAAGACTTTCTTACAGCTCTGATATCTACTTCACTGTCTAACTCATGTCACTTAGCACTCTTAACAGTTTTTTTGACATCAAATCCCAGTTTCCCAGTAGTTTAGAAATGATATTTCAACTTAAAGCAGTGTAACTGGAGAGTAACATTGATGTATGCTGAGTAGAAGATATACAAATACTGAAACTGGTTTTAATTGGAAATGAGCCAATTATTCTGGATTGGGGCCTGCTTTTTTTGAAAGTACTGTTAATGACTTTAAATGTAGTTCTATGGAAAACAAATGTTAGGAGATTTTTTAATTTATCCCAAAGTTTGAGGTCTGAATGTGCTCACTTTGTCAACAACATCCTTAGAAATCCTTAAAATGGTAGTGCAGGTCCAGCATGTAGAAATGTATTAAGAAAGTCTTAATTACATTTCTACTACTGCTTCATTTTTATTTTTTCACCTGACATGCCATTTATATCAGATTTTATAGAGCATGAGTTGAATTGATATAATTAGCTTGGTTTCCTGCCATCTTTCCCATAGGTCAAGCCAATTAAAAGACAACTGAGGGAGACAGTACTCCAAACTGTAGCATATGGCACTGTGGCTTAAAACACACAGTAGATGGAAAACAAATTGGCTATGATTTTAGCTTTGAAATTTAATTGAATATAAACCATGTTTGACTCTGCATCACCTTGAAATTTCCGTCCTTCTCTTGGCTTCTTATTTTCATAACGAATCAGAGCACTGTTCTGTTCTTGAGTCATGTAATGGCATCTTGTTTGTATTTCTCAGCATTGACACTATTCTCCATGTCTGTAAGCTGCTCGTGAGTTCCCTGAAATGACTTTAACATGTGCCAGCCAGCACTGCACAGAATTCCTGGGCAAGACTCAAAAGTTAGAATGACCTAGGATTTTCCTGAGATAATTTTGATGTGGTCACCTTCATCTGGAGGCAGAGAGCTTGACAGAGAGGGGAAGTCTCTTGGACAGAACATTAGGAAAAAATATTCTGCTTTTTTCTTCTTTTTTTTTTTTTTTCATTTAATTTAGATTAGAGCTTTTCAGGTAAGGTCTGGTTTTCTATGAACATGGATTGGTACACCCCTCATCTTAGCTGTGGCCTTGAGTGTTAATACTGGATTACAAAAGGGTAGTGCTGAAATCTGGGTTCTAAATCCAGATACACAGTATATGGTTGCTTAGAAGAGGTAAATTTCACTCCATATTGTTTCAGGATTCTTTCAAATACAGGATTTTTTCTTTCTTTTTTTTTTTTTTTTCTTTCTTGTGATTTTTTTTCACAGTGTAGTTAAGAAAAGGTAGCTTTTTTTCTGATTGACTACTTCACATCTAAAAGTACCCTAATGATGGTTATAGAGCTACTTAATCTAACTTTCCATTGTTCCATTAAGCACCAGCATAACTCATCTTTTCATAGACATTGCAAATATGTGAAGAGTGGAAATGCATTTGTGTGCAATCAGACTAGTGTAGCTGCTTTGTAAATATAGTCACCCCACACATTTGGAGGACAGGCAAATAAGATCAAAATCTAGAATAAAACTGTTTTTCCTGGATTCAAGTAATGAATAAATTAATGTCTGTATATGCTATTCACTGTGATCCTTAAATGTACGTTGGAATACTCTGATGAGCATGAGAGAGCAAAGCATGTCTGCTTAATTTTTAATCTCATCTATGGGTTAGTCCTTGTAAAATAGTAATTATGAGCAAATCACATTCTCTGAAAGAATGAACTTGTCAAGCTCATATACTTTATCTGCTATGGCAATTGATGTCAGTATGATAATGCCATGCCAGCAGTGCTTAAGCTAAGAGTTTGTCAGTTGCCCCATGATAAACTCTAGCATTTGAGGGATTTTTTTCATCGTAGTTCATCAAATCACGCAGTTCTGACATTCAATACTCAGTCCTCGGGGTTTCAAATGTTCTTTTGCTCTTGATTTATGCTAACGATAGAATACTTGAAAGAATGAAGGCTTAGTATTATCACAGTGGCTAAGTGACTCTAATGCAAAAATTGGCTGTGGACAGTTCACAGAAACACAGAATCGTTGGAGTTGGAACGGACCTCTAGAGATCATCTAATCCAACATCCCCCTTTCCCCCACCCCCAACACCGCCCCCGGCAGGTTTGCCTAGAGCACATTACACAGGATCGCATGCAGGCAGGTTTTGAATATCTCCAGAGAAGGAGACTCCACAACCTCCCTGGGCATCCTGTTCCAGCGCTCCGTCACCCTCATGGTAAAGAAGTTTCTCCTCATATTTAGACGGAACATCCTGTGCTCCAGCTTGTGCCCATTACCTCTTGTATTGTCACTGGGCACCACTGAGAAATGTCTGTCCCCATCTTCCTTGTACCAACCCTTTAGTCCAGTCTGCCAAGACTCCAAGATCCTTCTTACAGCTGCTTTCTAGCAGGTCTACCCCTAATCTATATTGATGCATGGGGTTGATCCTCCCCAGGTGCGGGACCCTGCAGTTGCCCATGTTGAACCTCATTAAATTCCTCTCTGCCCAACACTCCAGCCTGTCCAGGTCACACTGGATGGCAGCACAGCCCTCTGGCGTGTCAGCCATTCCTTCCAGGTTTGTATCATCAGCAAACTTGGAGAGGATACACTCTGTCCCCTCACCTCGGTCATTGATGAAGATGTTAAATAAGACTGGATCCAGTACTGACTCCCGGAGAACACCACCGGCTACAGGCCTCCAGTTCAACCCTGCACCACTGATCACAGCCCTCTGAGCTCTGTCACTCAACCAGCTCTCAATCCACCTCACGGTTCATTCCTCCAACCCACACTTCATTAGTTTCCTAATGAGGATATTATGGGAGACAGCATCAAAAACCTTGCTGAAGTCAGGGTGGATAACATCCACTACTCTCCCCTCATCCACCACCTTTCCAGAGACAGATGTGAGACTAACTGGTCTATAGTGTTCTGGGTCATCCTTCTTGTACTTTTTAAAGACTGGAGTGACATTGGCCTTCCTCCACTCCTCAGGCACCTCTCCTGTTCTCCATGACCTTTCAGAGAAGATGGAGAGTGTCAAAGCAATGACATCTGCCAGCTCTCTCAGCACTTATGGATGTTCAGCTTGGCTAAGTGGTCTCTGACCTCAACCTCCTCTACCAAGGGAAAGTCTTCCTCCCTCCAGACCTTTTCCCTCACCTCCAGGGTCCAGGATTCCTGAGAGCTGGTCTTAGCAGTGAAGACCAAAGCTAAGAAGGCATACAATAACTCCACCTTCTTTGAGTCTTCTGATGCTAGGGCACTGACCTTGTTCATCAGTGGGCCCCCATTTTCCCTAGTCTTCCTTTTTCTAGTGATATACTGGAAAAAAACCTTTCTTGTCTTTGATGTTCCCTGACAGATTCAATTCCAGATGGGCCTTAGCTTTCCTGGTTGAATCCCTGCATTCTCTGACAACATGCCTATATTCCTCCCAAGTGTCCAGTCTTGTTTTCCATATTCTGTAAATCTCTTCCTTCCATTTGAGTTTTTCCAGAAGTTATATTGAAGTAGGCAGTTTGGATGACTAAAGTTGGAAATGAAGGAAAGCTTGAACTTCACACTTTTGCAGGAGAACAGAGAAAAGAGGGGAGTAACTTATTTCCCAAATTTCTTTGCTCTAAAAGCAAGGTGGATCTTCAGTTTGTTCTTGGGACTAGGAGACCAGGCTCATCTTGCTTGACTACAGATGTCTTCCATGTGGATGGTTTCTTGTGGGCTCTTAGCTCAGACTCAGGCACAGACCCTTCCAGGGTTTTATTTTTCTATGCTTTATTTAAAAGCAAGGTAAATCACTCTTTCTAGGACTTCTGTGTTTTCACTCACAACACAAACTATCAATGGCAAACAAAAATGTGTATGTTGCAAATGTCTATGAATGAACAGCTGAATCCCACTTCTCACTCTAGACAGCTGAGCAGGGAGTGAGCAGAAAGAGGAAAGTGTTAAAGGTGACAGGCAAAGCAGAGAGAGGTGAAACAAGCAGTACTTCATAGAAATGGATCGGGAAGTCTCCTTTATGGGCACAACCACGTGATAGATAATATTCAAGATCACATGGAGATTGGTCACAATCAAGTATTTAGCAAGGGAAATATCTTTTTTTCTGAGTATATTTTTCCATCCTATTTTAAATGTACTAATTATTTCCATTATCAGTCTCTCATTATAAGTTGTAGTAATCATAAGATCTTGTGTAGGAAATTGCAGAAGTCATTTTCTTATGTCTTTAGACATATTTTTCTATGCTAAAAAATTTGTTGCTACATGATGCAACTAAATTAGGAGACCGAGGATCTGTGAAGCAAATGATTTCCACATAAAATGTCTATATTCCCAAAACTCAGGGCAGAGAAGGTATGGTGTATTATCCCCACCTTTCCAAACTGCCCTCTCTCCCTCCCTACACCAGATTCTTTCAAGGTTAATGAAAAATTATACAAAACTCCAATTCTCTGGAAAGGGCTGCTATCTTTTTGTTTAAAATAAAGAGCTGTACTTCAAAACTGTTCCCCTTTATCATGTAAAACTACAACAAATGCTTGCATAGTATACACTAGAGGGCAATAGTGAGCTACGAATATATTCCAGTTTACCCTTGGTGTTTACATTACAGTGCCACTCGGGCACTTCAGGTTCCTCTTCTTCCCTAACTGTAGGTTGTTCTCACAGTATAAAATCTTTTCCACAGTAGGACCAAATGCGATGATGTGGTTTTTTTCCACATATAGATGAAACGTGTGACTTTCATTACTCCACAAGTTTAATCACTGATTAGTCTGAACTCATCATAGAAGCTGTCCTACAGTGCTAATATGCCTTCCTCTAAATGTGCACTCAGTCTGCTCTTTTGTGTTATGGCTGTTGCCAGCGTTAATAATATCAAACAAGAGTGAGCAAGTATGTGGGTTTACATATTTCACTTTGGAATACTTTTTAAAGCCAATTTAAACCCTTCAGAGACCAAGGACTAGTTTGTGCAAATGTTGTATCTTGTTTCTGGATGTACTGATGGAATGTAGTTGGTAGGAAAGGTGAAAATACATGAGTAAGAAAAATAATTCAGGAAAATATAAGAGTGCAGTATTTACCTTTCTTCCTTAAAATTGTGACATACTTTCCTAAATAAAGGATTTTTGCCTTAGAATTTGTAAGAAAACTAAGCAGGACTTCCTGTATTTATAATTGCTTTGTGGCTTGAATTGAATGACATTTCCAAAACTAAGAGATTCACCTATCCCAGCTTTCTAAAAGTTTTGCACTACTATCAGGGGACTGCAAATAGTAACAACCTCTTTATTCCTTTGACCTCTGACTCTTGTCATATGATTTTTTTTTTTTTTTCTGCTTAAGCTGGCTGCTGGAATTAAGTTTTTCTGCCAGACTCAGGATGTAGGAAGAAATTTTTTCCATCAGCCACCAGTTCTTTTTGCATGATTGTAGAGACTTAGGGAATAAGTCGTTATGACCTTAGATATGTGTAGCACACTGTTAAGGGCCAATGAGAAGTGATCTCCCTGAGAGGGAAATAGATAGGTAGTATGTAAGAAGTGCTTGAGATATTCTTTTTCCCCAAGTTTTCCTTTGTCCTGGTAAATGTTGGAGGTTTTTTTATAATCAATGGCACTGCACTATAAAGGAGTTTTTAACATGATCTCCAAATAACACTGAGACACTGTTCCCAAATATCAGACCAAGATACCTGATCTGATGGTAGCTATCTTCACTACTGTCTACAGATGTCTACCTGATTGTCCTTTCCTTGGATCTGTCCATGAGACCAGAGTTGTTAGAGACAAACCCTCAGGTTGTGAGCCTGTGACAAGAGGGTCATTGCCTCTTTTGCCTTAGTTTTTTGTGGTGGGGGATGGGAGTTCTGAACTTGTTGCATAATTGACTTATTTACTTAATAGGCTGTCCCTTGGGCCCTGCTGAAGTCCTGATTGGTTTCCTATACCTTTTAAAGTAAAGAATGTAGCCTACTGCTATTTTTCAGTGTATTGGATCGGTGTTCTTCTGTATTGGCTTTCTAACACATATTCAGGTAGTGAAATAGTGTTTCTGATTGGGAAACACTGTGGGAAGGGAGAGGTAAACACAGTATTGTTTTTTAATCACTTTTAATTAGAAATACCACCAGGAAGCATTCCCAGAAAGCAGCCTAGCATAGGTCAGCAGTCCTGGTGACTAGTCACTAAGCCCTGGAATCTCAGAGGATGGAACAGTTATGGCTGTGTCCAGAAAAGTCTGCTTTTACTGTTGCTACTTTTCACTAACTTTTGAAATCTCTGAAAATTACCTGTGGTCCACATAAACTTCAAATACATCTGTACTTGAGTCTGAAAGGGTATCCTAACTGCTCTTGAAATGCCTGCCCACCCAGCCACACAGCAGAGGCCTGGGGACGGCCTGGTTAATGTCCCTTCCTGGCCTCTTCCTACCCTGGAGAAAATACTAACAGCACACATCATGCCTGGGAATTAAAAATGGTGTAAGGCTGGTGCATTTACTCAGTACAGATGAAGCTTCCTGAGTGTCCCAGCGAGAAGGCAGGAGCAAACCAAGGGGCTAGGCTCAGACTTGGTTGGAGCACTGCTGGCTGACAACTCTCTTCCTCTGTGCGCCGACTCAGGCTCAAAATGATCTGTGGACTTTGGGCTGATAAACCAGCTCTTCATAGAGACCAGCGCCTTCCCAGTGCTGGCAGGAGTGAGGAGCAGATGTCCATGAAGCAGCTGGCAAATCTGCCTCAAGCTGCTCATGGCCAAACTGATGCCAGGGTCCCCCATGGCAGCATTTGCAGTGGATGCTCTGTGTTTCAGTGGGGGTCACCCAGCTGCAGCCTTCCACTCTTACAGGATCCCTTATGTCTCCTGCTCCATCCTGGTCTTCCTACTGTAGCCAGGTCCATCTGTTCTCCCCGTGTAGCTCTCAGCTGCCAGCTGGAGACGGGTGCTGAGCGAGGTGGTGTTCAGACACAACCTCCTCTGCAGATCTTCCCTCAGACTGCTGCAATTATCAGTTGTCTCCGCCCTGATTAGAAAATAAAACAGGTTTCCTCAGTCTGGGCTTCATCTGACAGTTCACACATGCATCTTCCTATAGCAACTGGTTTTCCTTCTGCTGATGGCACAATCTTCAGCGAAATCTGTCTCCTCTTATTACTACCAAGGAAAACTCTGAAAACCTCAGTGACTCGTGCCTAGCTTGGTGGATAGATTTGCTGCTCTGTGTTTTCAAACACAGTAAAATAATAATTATCCCTTGCTGCTCTCTTTGTGGTACTTAAATAATACTGCCCTCATTTAGGGAAAAATGGCATCTGTTAAATCCAAACCACAGTGAGTTGGCGTTAAAACCGATGTTAGAGCTTGGGAGTTTTGCCTTTTGGCACCATGCTCAGTCCATCAGGCCATTTAACCTCCTTAGGAATCAGAAAACTACCACAAGAAATATGCAGAATGAGCTGCATCAAGCTCTTCAAGAGGGGAAACAGTGAAAGTCTCAGAAACAACACAGTCTTTTCTGTAGCTGTGAAATCAAATATCCAGCCAGTTACCCATCTGCACAGGGTTGGATTCACTATGGAGTTGATAAGGGATGATATTGCTAATTAGTGTAGTTTAAGCAAACTGTTCATTAAGTTTTTGGCTATGTTTTCTCTGCACTTCTGTGCCTGTTTTCACGTATTCTTATGAAAAGTTGTGACATAGTTTTATGTAGCCGTATGCAAAATACCATTGAATGACCTTAGGCCAGCTTACAGGTGCCATATTTATGACAGCACACTATTTTTAATGGAGATAAAATACTACAGTGAGATAATGCTCCAAATACCACAATTTGCTATTCTTCAAAACAAGCAATAAAATGCATGCTAGCATTTTGTACACAATAATACAGCTAGTTGGATTGTGCTGCTTACTGAATTGTCTTGAGGTTGTGATAACAAACAAACAAACAAACCCAAAGCCTCATTTTAGTTCAACCTTATGCATGAGATTTTAAGCCCACTACAGCCAGTAAACATGTTTTTGAATCTTCTATGATGTACATAGATCAGATTACTTCTGAAAGCAAGGACTAAAAGGCATGTCAACTGGAAGTAGCAGGTTATTTTACATAAACCATGAGCTATTTTTCATTTTAAGCAGCTGCTTAATTTCAGCAGTAGCATGTTTTTCTGATAGAGAATAATCTAAACTAATGTACAATAACCAAATTACTAAAGTGCTTAATACAAGCTGCCTATAAAGAATTCAAGCATAAGCAGAACAGTATTTCTAAGATCATAAATTCACCATCAGCAGCATGGTCTTCCTTACGATAACAAATTAGCCTTTAAAAATCATACAATCAGAAGCATATCACTGGAACCTGGACAAAGGTCAACCAGCTCTGAGTGGGAATCCTACTGTGCTCCTGAATGCATGGGATCATTTTCAAAGTGATGGTGCTGTATCATAGGCTGTTGAAAAGAATTATCGATTGCTGAAGGATGTGTGTGGCTGTAGGTGTGTGCATTGTGTGTGATAGAAGACTTGAGTGTTGCAAATTGTGCGTGGATTAAATATTGGAAGCAT
Organism: Chloroceryle amazona; assembly: GCA_027560015.1. Classification (NCBI taxonomy): domain Eukaryota; kingdom Metazoa; phylum Chordata; class Aves; order Coraciiformes; family Cerylidae; genus Chloroceryle; species Chloroceryle amazona. The sequence continues at coordinate 198 of JANHFX010022064.1, read as the reverse complement.
TCAATTTAATGCTTTTATTTCATAAGAGATTTTGCCCTTAATCTTTGTAGCAGTGGCCAGCTGCAGTTGTGCAGAGACAAACACTTGTAGGCACAGAAGAAAAATAAAACTATGCAAATGAAAGCCACCCCCCACCATCACACCAACAATTATAACCTTGGCTTTTATGATAGAACAGCCATCATAAAAAAAAGGATC